>JAESUZ010001290.1:0-136363 GCA_017311185.1 Proteles cristata cristata | reverse complement strand
TGGATGGACCTTGAGGGTGTTATGCTGAGCGAAATAAGTCAGGCAGAGAAAGACAAATATCATATGTGTGCACGTATAGGAGGATTGGGAGGAGCTTAACAGAGGACCAAGGGGGAGAAGAAGGGCGGAAATGGTGGGGGAAAGGGGGAGAGGCAAACCATGAGAGACTCTTGAATGCTGACAAAAACTGAGGACTGGTGGATGTAGGGGGGAGGAGGGGGTGGCATGGAGGAGGGCACTTGTGGGGATGAGCACTGGGTGTTATGTGGAAACTAATTTGACAATAAACTATTTGTAAAAAATTAAAAAAAAAAAACATGGATAGATATAGCACTTAAACAAGTGATGAATCAGATTAAGAATTCTGGAATGGAAAATTTAAATAGAAACTGTAGGACAATGTTAATAAGAGAGATAAATCTAAATGATAATAAATATGGCATATAAACATTGAAAAAAAAATAATAAAAATTCAAAAAGATTAAAAACTGATTCATCATCAGAAATAATGAAGGCCAGAATGCATTGGGATAATGTATAAAATGTAATAAAGGAAAAAAAAATTGTCAAGCACATATCTTCTATCTGGCAAAACTCTCTCTCGAAAATGAAAGTAAGGTAAAGATATTTTTAAAAAATGGAGAGAATTTGTTGCTAACAGACCCACCTTATAAGAAATACTGAAGGAAGTTCTTCAGATTGAAAGCAACTGGAAATTCAAGTGTACATAAAAAACAAAAAGCACAGCCCAAAGAAAATAGCAGTACAAAGAAGGTGAGGAATAGCAAGGCTGTATTGGAGGGAAAAAATGACATCCAGCAGTAACCCCAATCCACAGAAATAAAGGTAAAGAACCAGAGATGATAGATAAGAAAGTAAATTTAACAAACTACAACTATATGCCTGTCCCCTTTTCTTCTCTCAGCATCTTTAAAAGACTTAAAATTATATAAAGTAATAAAATGTTTCTTTACTTTATAACATATATTAAGGTAACATATAACAATAATAGCACAGGGGCGCCTGGGTGGCTTAGTCAGTTAAGCGTCCGACTTTTGATTAGGTCATGATCTCGCGGTTCGTGGGTTCGAGCCCCACGTCGGGCTCTGTGCTGACTGCCAGCTCAGAGCCTGGAGCCTGTTCAGTCTGTGACTCCCTCTGTCTCTGACCCTCCCCTGCTCACGCTGTCTCTCTCCCTCTCTCCTAGAAATAAATAACACATTAAAAAAAAAAACCCTAGGCCCTAAATAAAAAGGAAACTCACTCTTTAAACAAACAAACAAACAATAATAGCACAAAAAAGGGAAAGAGGGAATATATATATATGTAAGACTAAGATTTTTATATCTTAGTTGAATAACTTTTGATAAATCTGAAATGAATTCTATAAGATGTATATGATGGTCCGTAGAATAATCACATAGTGAAAAAAATTAAAGGAATTAGAATTTTACATTATAAAATATTCACTTAATACAAAGGACAATAGTAAAGAAGGAATAGAAAAACCAGGAAGACATAATACATACAGAAAAAAAAAGATGTAAACCCATTATATCAATAATAACAATAGGGACACCTGGGTGGCTCAGTTGGTTAAACATCCAACTTCAGCTCAGGTCATGATCTCATGGTCCCTGAGTTTGAGCCCCACATCAGGCTCTGTGCTGACAGCTCAGACCCTGGAGCCTTCTTCAGATTCTGTCTCCCTGTCTCTCTGCCCCTCCCCTCTTTGTGCTCTCTCTGCCTCTCAAAAATGAATAAATATTAGAAAAATAACAACAATAATAAATGAGAACAGATTATACAATATAATCAAAATATAGAGATTTTCAAATTGGGTAAACTACAGAGCTTGAGGGAACATCCTACACAAGACTGTTCTCACCCTGACACCAACTGCAAGTTTGGATGGTTGCCTAAACCACTCTAATGTTTTGATAATTCAAAAGAATTACACATAAAACTCACTGAAAGCGGTTATGCTCATAATTATGATGTATTGTGGGAAAAGGATACAGATGAAAAGCAACTAATGGAAGAGACATATAAGATAAAATATGAAACGATTCCAAACACAAAGCTTCTGATGTCCTTTCCGTGTGGAGTCATAATGTGTGACTCTACCAGCACCAAGGTATAGTAATTTGTACAAAGTATTGTCCATCAGAAAGCTCACTTGATCTCAGCTTCTAGAGTTTTTATTGGGAACTCATTATGTAGGCATGATTGACTTACTGACTGCTCACATGGTTGAACTTAGTATCTAGAATGACTGATAAATCAGATAACCCAAACCTCCCACCTTGATTAGTCTTTCTGATATGGCTAGTCCCTACCCTAAAATTGTCAGTGTGACCAGCCCCATACGAAGATGTGAGTGGTCAGCTTTCAACCTAAACAAAAATAATTCTATTAGATTTAACATAGATCACTTTCCAGAAGCTTAAGGCAAAGACCAGACACCTCTTTAGGCAAAGTCAATTCTTTACCATAAAATATGTGTATATATAAAACAGATAAGAATTATAAACATACATATGTACCTAACAATAAAGCCCTAAACTACATAAAGCAAAAATGATAGAATTGCCAAAAATTTTTTTGAAAATTTAACAATAATAGTTGAAAACTCCAATACCAAACTTTCAAAAATGGATACAATTAGGCAGAGTATTAAGAAGGAATTAGAATAAATGAGCAGTGCTGAAAAACAACTAATAGACATCTGCATATCTGCATTACAAAAGAATAGACATTATTTTCAAGGATACATGCAATACCTCCAGAACAGAATGTGTGCTAGGCTGGAAAACAAGCCTCAGTACATTTTAAAGAATTTAAATTATAAAAATTATGTTATCTCACCACAGTGGATTGAATTTAGAAATAAATAACATAAGGAAATTTGGAAAATTCACAAATATGTGGAAAGTTAAGCAGTACATTCTTAACTAAACTATCAAAGAAGCAATCACAAAAGAATTATAAAATGCTTTGACATAAATGAAATGAAAATACAATCTTCTAAAGCTCATGGATGCAACCAAAGCAGTGCCCAGATGAGAAACTATAGTAGTAAATGTACACATTTTTAAGGACTTCAAATTAGTAACCTAACCTTATATCTTTAGACACTGGAAAAAGAGAAAATTAAATCTAAAGCAAGAATAAAGAAGGAAACAACAAAGATTAGAGGAGAAGTTAATGAAACAGAGAATAAGAAAACAATAAGGAAAATCAGCAAAACCAAAAGTTGAATCTTTGAAAATATAAATAAAATTGATGAACATTTAGTTAGACTGACCAAAAGAAACAAAAGAGAAGATTCAAATTATAAAATTCAGGAATTAAGTAGGGACATTACTACCAACTTTACAGAAATAAAAAAGACTATAAAAGAGTACTGTAAACAGTTTTGTGCCATTAAATTAGATAAATTAGATTAAATAACAAATTCTTAGACAGATACAAACTACTGAAACTTAAAAGAAAAAATAAAACCTCTGAATAGACCTATAATAAGTGATCAACTTAGTAATTTAAAAATTCCCAAAAAGGAAAGCCCAGGTTACATGGTTTCACTGGTGAATTTTATCAGACATTTAAAGAAAAGTTAGTACTCCTTCACAATTGATAGTTCTTCACAAAATCTTTTCAAAAAAATATGAGCTGGGGCACCTGGGTGGCTCAGTCAGTTAAACATCCAACTTCAGCTCAGGTCACGATCTCCCATGGTTTGTAGTTTGAGCCCTGTGTTGAGCTCTGTGCTGACAGCTCAGAGCCTGGAGCCTGTTTCAGATTCTGTATCTCCCTCTCTCTCTCTGCACCTCCCCCTCTTGCACTCTGTCTCTCTCTGCCTCCAAAATAAACATTACATTTTTTGAATATGAGAGAATGGTATACTTACCAACTTATTCTATGAGAAATATTACCGTAGTACCCAAACCACAGAAAGTTATCACAGTAAAAAGTAACAGGCCAACTTCTCTTATGAATATAGACACAAAAATTCTCACAAAACCTAGAAAACTGAATCCATATTTTTAAAAGATTATATACTGTGATTAAGTGGCATTTATTCTAGGAATGAAAGGTTGATTTCACAAATAAAAATCAGTTGAAATCACAATAGAATAAAGGACAAAAACCACATGATCATATCAATACATAAAGAAAAAAGCATTTGACAAAACTCTACCTTTTCATGATGAAACCACTCACCACCTAGCAATAGAAGTGAATCTCCTCAACCTGATAATAAATATTAATTTTTTAAAGACCTCAGCTAA
The DNA here is from genome assembly GCA_017311185.1 of Proteles cristata cristata. Taxonomy (NCBI): domain Eukaryota; kingdom Metazoa; phylum Chordata; class Mammalia; order Carnivora; family Hyaenidae; genus Proteles; species Proteles cristata. The sequence goes on along the minus strand of JAESUZ010001290.1, from coordinate 132,071 downwards.
CATATTTAATGGTGAAACACTGAATGCTTTCCTCCTAAAATCAGGAACAAGACAAAGATGTTTTCACAACTTCTATTCAATATTGTGTTTAAGTTCTAGCTAAGGAGAGAGAGAGGGAGAGGGAGGGGGCGGAGAGAGAGAGACAGAGAGACAGAGAGAGAGAGAGAGAGACAAGAAGAAGAAGAAGAAAAAGAAGAAGGAGGAGGAGGAGGAGGAGGAAAGGAAGGAAGGAAGGAAGGAAGGAAGGAAGGAAGGAAGGAAGGAAGGAAGGAAGGAAGGAAGGAAGGAAGGAAAGGAAAGAAAAAGGAGCAAAGGAAGGAAGGAAGGGAGATGGAGGAAAGGAGGAAGGGAGGAAGGGAGGAAGGAAGGAAGGGAGAGAGAGAAAGATAAAAAGAAATAAAAAGCATCCATATTAGAAAGGATGAAATAAAACTACTTCTATTTTCATATTAAATAATTTTATATATAGAAAATCCTAAGGAAACACCTCCCAGCAAATCTATAGAACCACAAAATAAGTTTGCCAAGATTGCAGGATATAAGACCAATATACAAATATCGATTGTAATTCTATTTTTTAAAAGTAGGCTTCATGCTCAGCACAGAGCCCAGTGTGGGGCTTGAACTCAAATCCCAAGATCAAGACCTGAGCTGAGATCAAGGATCGGACACTCAACCAACTGAGCCATCCAGGTGCCCCAATCAGTTGTAATACTATACACTAGCAATGGGGAATCTTAAAAATGAAATTAAGAAAACAGTTCCATTTATAATAGCCTCAAAAAGAAAAAGTACTGAGGAATAAATTTAACAAATTAATTTATTTGAAGGTATAAAATTTTGACTCTGAAAACTACACGACATTGAAAAGACTTAAAGAAGATCTAAGTATGTGGAAAGATAACTCACATTCATGGATCTGAAGATATAATATTATTAAGATGGCAATATCTCCTTATTTGACTTAAGATTCAATGCAATCCTTTCAAAATTCCAGCCGGCTTATTTGCAGAAATTGATAAACTGATCCTAAAATTGATATGGAAATTCAAAGTACCCAAAATAGCCAGAACATTCTAGAAAAAATAAATAAAATTGTAGAACTAATTTCCTATTTAAAAAACTTACTACATTTACAGCTAATTGATTTTTTACAATAATGTAGGACAATTCAATGGGGAAAGAACAATCTTCCCACAAATGATACTGGATCAAGTAGGTATACACATGCAAAAGAATGAAGTTAGATGTCTGTTTCAAGCATACATAAAAACTAGCTCAAATGTATCATAGATTTACAGATAAGAGCTAAAACAATAAAATCCTGAGAAGAAAACATACAAGTAAATCTTAATAATCCCAGGGTAGGCAAAATGTTCTTAGACAAGACACACACACAAAAAAGCACAGGTAACAGAAGAAAAGAATGGGTAAATTGGACTTCATCAAAATTTTAAAATTTGTGTTTCAAAGGACAATATCAAGAAAGTGAAAAAACCATCGTCAAGAGGAGAGAAAAATTTGGGACTTATGTATCCAGTGAGGGTCTTGGATATAAAGAACTCTTACTATTCAATAATAATATAATATTCAAATAACCCTATTAAAATGAGAAAAAAGGACTATATTTTAATATAGAGTATATAATATACATAAAAGAACATTTCTCCAAAAATATGCAAATGGTCAATAAGTACATTAAAGCATCCTCAACATCATTAACTATTAAGGAAATGCAAATCAAAACTATGAGATAGCACTTCACTCACAACAGCTACAATTAAAAAAAATAACAGAACAAAACAAGTGATGATGAGGATATGGAAAAATTGAAATTCTCCTACATCACTGGAAAAAATGTAAAATGGCTCAACCATTTCGGAAAACAGTTTAACAGTTCCTAAAAATGTTGAACATAGAGTTACCATATCATCCAGAAATTCCATTCCTATATACATACCAAAGAGCACTTATGCATAGGTTCACACAAAAAGTTCTACATCAACATTCATAGCAGGACTACTCATAATCCTCAAAAAGTAGAAACAACCCAAATGTCTATCTGATGGACTGATGATGAATGGATAAGTGAAATGTGGCATATTCACACAGTTGATGATTTCATACTAAAAAACAAGTAGTGAAACACTGATGCATGCTACAGCACAGACAAACCTAAAATACATTATGCTAAGTGAAAGAAACCAGGCACAAGGGATCACATATTACACAACTCCTTTTACGTGAAATGCCCTGCATAGACACGTCTATATAGAAAGTCGGTTAGGGGCGCATGGGTGGCTCAGTTGGTTAAACATCGGACTTAGGCTCAGGTCATGATTTTGTGGTTCTTGAGTTCAAGTCCTGCATCTATCTCTGAGCTCAGAGAGCTCAGAGCCTGGAGCCTGCTTTGTATTCTATGTCTCCTTCTCTATCTCTGCCCTTCTGCCACTCTCTCTGTGTCTCTCTGTCTCTTTCTAGAAAAGAAATACACATTAAAGAAAGAAAGGAAGGAAAGAAAGAAGGAAGGAAAAGAGGAAGGCAGGCAGGCAGGCTGCTCATTACCTAGGGGTGAGGGTGTGGTTGGGAGAAAGTAGGAAGCAACTTCTAGTGGGTATGGGATTTCTCTTTGAGCTGATAAAAATGTTCTAATATTGATTGTGATAACGATTACACAACTGTGAATATATAAAAATATTTTATAATACACTTTAAGTGAACAAATTGTATGGTATGTGAATTATATCTCAATAAGTCTATTATTTTTTAATAAAATAGAGACCAGTTATTAAATTCTTGACCCATCCACAAATAGAATAATTTCTACTAATATCTCTCCATTTATATTATGTCAATTAACTCATAATGATATGTGTGAAAATATTTAGATATAATATGTATAAAAACAACAGTTAAGCTATAAAAGCAAGAGTGCTATGTTCTTGATAATCTAAAGCAAAACAAATAAGAAAATGCACTGACTTTATCATATCCCATCAGCATCAAGTATTTTTTTCATTGTTGTCTAAACTCTTAACAACTTAATAGGTGAAAAATATTACTTGGTTTGTTGTTGTGGTTTTTTTTATTTTTTTCATTTTTATGCCATCCATTAGTAGTAAGCTTGAACTTTCCCCCAAGGACCCACTAATAGGCCATTTTAAATGTCATTTTTCCAATTTGAAATTCTATAGTTTAAAGTTTCTTTGTAGTTGTGCTCTCATATATTTAATTTTGCATCTTACTTTTAAAAACTTCATAGTTATAAAATACCATTTTGTATGTAATTTCAAATAAACCTAATTCTAATAGCTACGGAATAGTTTTTTAGTAGCTATGTAATAGTTTACTGAGTAATTTCCTTGATGCTGAATATTTTGCCTATGTCTCTATTATTTTTTCATATTCACATACTCAACAGCAATGTTAATAACACCCTTGGCATGAAACCATGTCCATAAGTAGATTATTTATGTAGGAAAGTGACCGGAAAATGCTGATTCTAAAATCAGAGCCATCCCTGATGCTTGCCACAATTTACTTTCCAAAAGGCTTATATTATGTTATACTCCCCCATTGCTTCAAAGCCTTAAATATTTTGTGTATTATCCTTTAAAAAGGAAAATTCATGCCTAAGAAAATTAGGTAGCCTAAGAAACCTTCTGTCAAGGAGGCACCCCTCTGCTCAGCGTGACTGCTGGGTTGTTTGTGTTTCCACACTGTCTTTGCTTGGCATAGAGTGCACCCATGTGCTGCTCGCTCTAGAACGCACTGACCCTACATTTAACTGCGTGGTGTCTGGAAACCACGAGTCCCAGAACACGTGGGTCCTCGGAAAGTTGCTGATTCTGAACACCTGTTCCTGTGGAGCATATTCAAGTCCACATGGGTAGCATGATGCTACATACAGCTCACAGGGCTGCACACACAAAGGACCTTCTTCCAGATTATTCTTAAACCTGTACTTGTCATTTCCTGCTGCATTCCACACAGTGATCTCCACATGTCAAGAAACAGGAAGATGAGGAAAAATTCAACCACGCATTTCACAACAGAGCACCCTTGGATGGGCCCTGGAGTCTGGGTCAGGGCAATGTCAGTCAAAGAGAAATAGCCCTTTACCAGGAGACAGTGCCCTGAGAGAGAGCTGTCCACCCTATTTTCTACAAAGTAGAGTGATGCTCCCTACATATGTGCTGAAGAGCATCTTCAGATGAAAGAGCAGCACAGCTGAACACTGTGCATAGCTTAATTGAAGGAATATTTCTGGAAGAGCACACCATATGTTTTACATTTGCATCCAGTCTATAAATATCCCAGTAACAACTCAAGTCCATAAATACTGTATTCAGAATGCTTTGCTGGAAACATCTTTCACTACTCACAGTCATCTGTTTATCATTGTGATTGTTCATTGCCCTCCCATTGTGCAGAACTATTCTCATGATCAGGGTCATGCTGGCAAGTAAGCGGTTGCCCACAGATCCACGAATGTCCGGGAAGCCTTCCACTGGCTCCCAGGCCACCTCAGAGCTGAAGGTGACAGCTGTTGCTTCGTTAGTAAAGGCCTGGGTAGAAAGACATGGAATATTTAACAAACCCCAAAGATACTGCAAGAAAGGAAGAACGCTGTGCACTTGCAGAGCTAACCAAGGACAGTAATGAGAGCTTATTATTTCTTGCCCTCACCACAGATCCATGTGCTGTTGATATTACCTTTATTCCACCAATGGGAAAACAAGCTTTGCCGAGGTTGAGACTCTCACCCTGTGATCAAGCCAGGATTCTCATCCAACCAGGAGTTACTAACTCCAAATCCCACTGTGATGGGTGGGGGCAGCATAAACAAACCCAAAGCATATCATCCAATTGCCAAAGGATAGAAATGCCCACTATTTGCTTTTTGAATGCCAAACAACCACATTTACAAAGTGGTTTCATGTGCACACTCTTATTTTCTACTTAGCATTCTCCTAAAAGGTATTTAGAGAAGATGTTTCAGTCTTTATTCTCAAGATGAAAAAAGTGAGGCTCAGAGAAGGTAAGTGACTTGCTTAAAGTCACACAACTAACAGAGACCAGATTGAGGATTAGAATTTTGATTTGCCAATTTCTATTTTGGTGTCCTTTCCACACACTCAGGGTATAAATGTTATTTAGGAAGAATCAAGAATCAAGACATGACCAGCTAGAAGTATCAGGATGTGCCCAGGACTCAGATCAGCGCTCAGGTCCCATGCTCTGTGAGAAGGGCATCCATGTCGTGGCTGTTTTGGTGGTAGGCAGAAACTTGTGGAATTGAGTTCCATTAGGAGCAGGCAGGGCTAGCAGGAGCACTGTGGAGGGAACTTACCAAACACTCTCTGGGTCCCTGGAGAGGGGTCCAAGTGAAAGAAAGAAATAAAGCTCAAATAATTATTTGTTTATATAACCCTGTAGTACTTTCCTGTCTGCACACACTGTAAGCTTCTGGAGAGCTGTACCCAGTGTGATGCTTGCTGCCATCCTTGCTGAATGTGTGAATGAGGGAAGAGCTGTCAGATACAGATGCCTCCCTGACAGCCACTGGGCCCCTGTACCTGACAGGACTGCAGAGTGTCAGGACTAAGGCGCTGGCCGTGCATATAGGCATGCATGAAGCAGAAGGCAACGAGAGGGCACCATCAACCCAGGGGATGCCGAGATCGGTACACTGGGTCAGGAGGAATCTCAGCTGCTTTTGCAAAAGGAAACAGTGTGGCCAACAGAACCCATCCATGCCACCATTCCACACATGAACTCCAGCTTTATCCAACAGTGAGCAATGGGGGCAGGTCTCTGCTCAAATGACCCAACATTCAGTGGGGGAGGCTAGGAGGCAGGGGGAGCAATGAATAAGAAATCAGTAAATCTATTTCACTTGGAATTAGTACTATGAAGAAAACGGTGTTAGAACACAACTAAGAGGTGCTCATGTTAGCTATGTTGAAGAGACAATCACAGAGAGAGGGTCTGAGAGTCACCCTGCTGTGTTGGAAGCATGAGGAAGTCCCACGTAGCCAAAGCAAGATGAATGAGGTGGAGAAGTGATGTTGGTGAGCACCATCAACCATAAGGTAGAGCTGATGGTATATTCTGAATGTGATAGAAAGCACTGGGGCAGAGGTGGCATCACCTGAATTGTTCTTTCCTAAAATCACGTTGGCCTCTCCTGGGATTTAGGCCCAAGTGAGGCCGAGTGGGATTAAGCAGTGCACTGCTTTCCACATCACTGAGTATCTTGGGACCTGGTTTGCTATCCTCCCAGTTTCTTCCTGTCATGCCTAACTGCTCTTTAAAACTTTGCTAGGGATAGAGACCCCAACTCTTCTCATGCCCCAATCCAACAACTTGCTAGAGTCCAAAATATCAGGTTCACCTAAAAAGGCAAAACTTGGAAGCCAACACATCTGAAGCATTGTAAGTTGCTAATTTATGTCAGTAAAACTCAAGGGAAAATGGATGGTCATGAATATAGGTGATAGATCAATGAGAGAGTGTGTAAGCCCAGGTGTGAGAAGTTTGTTTCTCAGGGCCCCCCCACCCACATTCCAGATGCAGAGTGGTGGCACCAGTGGTTGGGAAAAGTCCTACCTGTTAGTTCAGGTAGTCACTGGAACTTCAGCTGAGGAATAACCCATATAAAATAAGGCTGAGAAATCAGGGATGTCCTCAGGAGATTTTAGGAGATAAAAAATGTTGGGGTAGATTGATAATATGTGCCAGTGGGGAATGACAGTCTTCCATGGGCCTGGCATCCATGCAGTCTTGCTGAGGGTGACATGCTACATGCATGTGGACTAGTCTCTGAATGCTGGGCAATTTCCGAGCCACCTAAGCAGGTCAGGGTGACCACAGCCTGACCACAGCTACCATGTAAGTGCTGCTTGCTGCAATACTTGCTACTTGCCCAAAAAAGGCTGGGATTTTCAGCTACAGCACAAACTCACTGCCTGTGTAGCATTACATCCTCCATGGGACTAAGGGTCAAAGAAACCAACAAAATTATGCTCACACTCTGGCTGCTGCTTCTACTGTAATATAATCTTTCAACTCTGGTCCAGGAGTCAGGGTTTTGTCCTATCAGCATCCACAAAACTGTTAGCGTGATCCCCACAGGTCTTGATAGGAACCCGTCAACTGCACTCCAACAGTATCTTTCAGAGGAGCCCAAAGGCCACTCCTACAACCAAGGGGAATTGGGGCAAGGAGTGTTGGATCTTTGAAAAGCACTTGTGTAGCTCTTCTCGATAGGACAGGAGTGGAAGGAGTGGCAGGGGGGACGAGGTCTCTGATTGAAACGGAGGTACCTAGGTGCAAGGATGGCAAAAGCCAAGCCAAATAGCACTGATATGTCCCCGACTGGGAAGGCATGAGACCACAACAAGCAGCAGCATTTGTGAAGCTATCACAAAGTTCTGCCTCTGGCTAATCGATCATGGGGATTCAAGGACCAAAACAGCTCGACTAGACAATAGGGTTGTACCTGCACAAAGCAAATAAACGAATAGCACTGCCTAGGTGCAGTTAAAAGGAGCCTTAGCTGAACCCCAGATTGAAGAGTTATAGCTTCTTACTCAAATCCCAGACCCAAATCCATTCTTGCCCACTCCCCAGACCTCAGCCTGTTTACCCACATGACAGACATCAGTTTACTGCCCACCCATATCCCAGAATTCTAAATGGACAGTTATACAACAGTGTGGTAATCACCAAGAGTCAGAGGTGAGTATAAAGTATGTGCCAATCTCTTCTACTATCCATCTTCATGCTGTTACCAATCTCATGTGCATTCATTTGTTCTACTTTCTATCTGCTGTTACTGCTCTAGTTTCTAGAAACATTGAAGAAAACAAGCCAATTCTCTGTCCTTACTGGACTCATAATTCTAGTGGGAAATTTAAAATTTAGGATGATTTGTCATAGATCTTGTCCTGGTATTTAAAACTTCGACTTGAAACCAATGGATGATATTTCCATATTCCACAGCTAAGCATTAGACAGGCCTTGCTCTTGTACTCTTGACCCTTCACCCACATGTAACCTATGGAGAAAAGCTGGAAATTCCATATGGGCAAAGGTTTCTTGAAGATTATAGAAAAGGAGAATTTTATGGTTTCCTTCCTATCTGCATCCAAGCCAAATGAGAGCTGACCTGCCTCCACCAAAGAACTGTTTTTAGAGTTTGGGACTGTCCTTTATGGGGACTCTGCATCCTAGGTGGATAAGAGCTTAGTTTCAAGTCTTCTGGTTCCCACACTGTCTTAGAAGTCCCAATAGTCCTTGCGAGAACATGACAGCTGGACAGCTGTCCCCAGGATTATGGGGAAAGGAATGACTAGAACCACCTGAAGGAAGGAGGGACAGCTGGGCACTTTTGCTAATGTCAAGTGGGATGAGAATGTAGGAGTTTTCCTGTCAGGGATGCCCTTGGCAAGTTTTATGAATGGTATTAGCTCCAGTTGTTTTAGCCATGACCCAAAAAGGCTGCACCCTAAAGGAGAGAAAATCCTCGGTGGAAGTTCTGATTTAGCATATGTGAAGTACAGAGGGCCCTGCCAGAAGCATCCAAAGAACTCATTCATGAGTTTCCCAAACAGTGAAGGATGCTTCCTGTGACTGAGGGCTTGAACAAGGAAGAAGCACTTTAGAGGGCCAGCCAAGACAAAAAGCCTTTTGAGTCTTTCCTGCTCCCAATCCTGAAGAAACTAGAATGGAGTGGGAACAAACAAGAGGTGGAATGAGAGAATTAGGCAAATGGCCATTCTCTGTGTACTGCTGAATTCTAACCCACCAGTCAGCCCAGAAAAATGGGAAGTAAAGCCTAAAGTTGATTGTGTGATCACAATGTCAACTTAAACCAGGCTAAGTGTTCCCCCCCACACACACTGAAACTCACAAGAAGGTTATAGAATGTGAGCTGCCAGTTAGTGGTGAAGATGTGTTTGGGGGTCAGTAGGAGAGAAGGAAACTCTTCCCTAGTTGTAACCTAGCAACCGTAGTCCACTGAGTAAACCAGTGTTGCAGAAAATATGAGTGATTGAGATGACATGATGTCAGGCAGCACCTAGGAGACAACATAAAGCAGGATAGGGGGGAGTAAAGTGTCACCAAGCGGGGGTGGTCCCTATAGACCTGAATGAGGGCTGCTCCATCGGGGGACCCAGGGAAGAATTCCTTATGATAAGCTCCTCTTGAATCCACACCCCCACCATCCCTCCTCTGCCCCTACAGCTCTTCATCACCAACCTAGAGAATGACCAAGACCTTCCAGCTAGCCTTTTTGGCTTCCACCTTGGAATCCAGTCCTTATAGTGATGTGATCCTTTAGAAATGCAATCTGAGCAGGCCACATCTCTACTTAAACTCTTCAGAAGCTTGTGTTCAACTTTAAAATAAAATGTCTAAATTGCCAGGAAGTTTTAAGTGGACCCGGAATGCTCTGACCTGGATTGGCCCCACTGACCACCTTCTTACTTCTCTCTCACTCACTCTGTGCTCCATTCTTGCCAAATATCTGTCAGCTACTTGAAAGAGCCAAGCTGTCTCTTACCTTCTGGGCTTTGTACATCTTGTTCTATGCATAAGACATATTCCCCACCCTCTTCACAAAGCCAGCTCCTTCTTGTCCTTTGAAACATCAGTAGGTCACAAAAGTCTTCCTGGGTCCCTGGACAAGGTTATTTGTTGTTATGCCAGCATGCAAAGCTTTATCACTCTTTACTGCAATTTTGAAAGTCTGATGCCTGACTCCTCTAGGAGGCATTACATCCTCTAGACTAGGCTCTATGGTCTATGCATCTTCCAGTGGTCAATATACGGCAGATAATGAACATTCAAAGCAGAAAAAAATGAGTGAATAGATGAATGAAACTATCAAAGGAAAGAATTCACCCAGATGAAGGCATAGAGTGAGAAGAGTCTCCCCTTTGTTTTGGCTAACACAGTCAGCAGTAGCCAGGGTCGTCCTGAGGAGCTCTCTGAGCTCTGCCTCTGCATGCTATGGAAAGTGAATGTTGGCCTCCCCACCCCTCCTCAGAAAGGTCTAGAGCAGAACATTAGTGGTAGAGGCAGGCACGCGTGGAGATCTGCCTTGGACCAAGATAACAAGTGGCGAGGAGCTACTAAGTCACCTGGACATCAAGGTGGAGGTGTGAAGACTGAGACCCTCACTGAATTGGACTTCTTTTGCAATTTATACACTTGTTCAAAGATTATTTTTGAGGACTAGAGGGCCTAGTTATCTTCAGTCCTGTAATGAACCCATATGAAATTGAAGGTATGCAAAGACATGAAGTAATCTTACATACATTTTACTAACTGAAAGAAGCCAATCTGAAAATGGTACAGTCTGTATGGTTGATTATATAACATTCTGGAAAAAAAAAACCTAATAGATAATAAACAGATAAGTGTTTGCCAGGAGTTTAGTGAGGTGGGTCAGAGAGTGAGTAGGTGAAGCACAGGGGATTTTTGAGGGCAATGAAACTATTCTGTATAATGTAATGGTGGATACATGATGCTATGCACTCATCCAAACCCACAAAACTTTAAATATGAAGAGTAAACAATAATGACTACAAATTTATTTTAAAAAATCATTTAAGAGGTCAGGGCACAGGATGGAATGCAGACTCTGACAAAAGAATCCAATTGTAATACAAATGTATAAAACTACCTCATGAAAGTTGTTTCTCCCTCTTGACAGGAGAGAAAGGTACTGTTCTAAGTAATGGAAACGAGATTAAAGGCAAAAGGACTTGCACATAAGCACCATACTCTAGCTGAGGAGTTGTTTTCTTAAAAATTAAGTAAATGGATGATGGATGGCAGGAAGTCAGGTTTCTCACTTCTCTCATTTGGGAGGTTACCAAGAAGCAAAGGGAGGCAGTTAGAATGATCCATATGATAATTCATTGATGTTGGAGGCATCAATATGAACTCATGTTTAGCTTTTATACATATAGAAAAATATAGATATATGCATATATATATAGGGATTAGGATGCACACATGTATTTCCTTGCTCCATCAGCTGAGAAAGTCTAGATGCAGTGATATCCCAGTAGCAATGAGCACACCCACCACCTGGATCTTGGTTTCTAATACCATCCTCAAATAAAAGGAACCAGGGATCCCTGAAGAAATTAATGATTCTAGGACTAGGGCAGGAAATATACAAGATAATTCTGGAGAATCTTATCATGCCAGAAAGTGCTAAATTACTAAAAAAAAATACACACATAAGTACACACACAATGATGGGCTGTATCAAAGGGACCCAGGAGCCAACTTGAAGCTCCTAATGGCCAAAGTTGGAAGAATTTGAGCATATAAATAAGTAAATAAATATTGGATTATAGCCCAAAGTGTAGAATATCCATGAGTCCATACTGATATAAAATAAACAAACAAACAAATAAAGACAAGTCTCCTTGAAAAAGAATTACAAATAATTTATGTGGATACTCCACCCATAAGGACACAGAATGTAATCTCCACTCCTTAAGTATGAGCTGTGCATAGTAGCTTCTTTGCAAAAAGTATAATATAGGAAGGGAGGGAAAAATAAGAGTCACCATACACTGAAGAAACCTGACAAATATGAGCCCAGCCTGGTGACCAGGTTAACCTCAATGGTGAGTTATTGTGTTGACAGTATCTACTCTTAATGTGATGTGGTGAGAATGGCAATTTACCTCTGCAGTCTTCCTCCCCCAAACCCACAACTTCAAGCTAATCATGAGAAAAGCATTAGACACATTCCAACTGATGGACATTTACACAAAATAGCTGTCCATTATGCCTAACACTGTCAAAGTCATCACAAACAGGGAAAGTCTGAGAAACTGTCACAGCCAAGAGGAGCCTAGAAGGCTCAATGACTAAATGTGATATGGGATCCTGGACAGAAAAGGGATGTTAAGGAAAAACCAAGAAAATTGAAGTGAAGCATGAACTTCAATTAATATTAATGTAATGACACTGGTTCATTAATTGTGACAAATGGGACATATTAAGTAAGCTCCTACCAGGGGAAACTGGGTGTGGTGTATATGGGAATTTTCTGTACTACCTTTGTGATTTTTCTGTAAATCTAAAACTATTATAAGTGTAAATATTTTAAAACAAAGATGGACCAAGATATCCTCCTCTCCCCAAAAAAGCAAGTACTTCCCTTTCCTCTCAGTTATTTTTAAGTATTAAAACAGGATAAAGGACAAAACAAGATAAAGACAGAACTGCTAATGTTCACAGGTTCTTATCTATGAAATGAGATTTCCTGGAGCCAAGAACCTGGTATCCAGACTTTTCCCACCAGCCAACCCTGCACCTGCCCACTGTAAAAGACTTACTTTCCCTTTGGTTTAAAGCCAAGTCTGCTATTATAATTCTCCAAACACACAGCCCTCAAACAGCCAATGAAGATCATGGGAGACAAAATGAGAAGGGAAAGTTCTTGGTCTAAGTATCTGGGATCCCATAGGTCAGTGATGCAATCTTTAAGGGGCTGCTTAACTTCTTTGAGAGTGAGTTTGTCCATCTGAAAAATGATGAGTAAGAGAACTACCTTGCAGTGGGTAGTTGTGGTGATGAAATTAAAGAGCAAGCATAAAAGTAGCCAGCACATCATAGATGCTGAACATTGTCATTATTGGTCACAAACTTATGCTAAGCAGCCAGGATGCACATCACTGGGACCACACAGAGCAGACCTAAAATAGAGGTTATCAGGCCAGATGGTCTGCATGCTGCATGGCCAATATCACAGTGAAGAGAAATCTTACCCTGTATTGCTCCCTATCCTTATGGGGTCAGGTGGGCAGAGATCAGCTTTGGGGCCATGTAACAGTGGAGAAGTGACCTTGTTAAATAGAGGCTTGGGGTTGGTATTAGTCTAATCTTGTTCCCACCTCAGGGCTTTCAATAGAAATAGAAGAACAGGAGACAGAGAGACAGAGAAAGAGACTGAGATTTCAAGGAACTGGCTCACAGGATTGTGAGCTGACAAGTTCAAACTCTGATATGGGCAGGCCGGCAGGAGACCCAGTGAAGTGGAGACATTGCAGTTCAAGTCCAGTGGAAGAGTTCCTTTTTACTCCAAGATCAGTCTCTTTTTGTCTTAAGGCCTTCAACTGACTGGGTGCAGGCCACCCACATCATGGAGGGTAATCAGCTTCACTCAAATTCTACTGATTTAATTGTTTATATCACCTAAAAAAAAAAAAAAAAACAACACTCTCCAGGTAACATCTAGACCTGGTAGAGCAAATGTCTGGGTACTGTGGCCCAGCCAGGTTGACAAATAAAATTAACCACCATCCATCAGCTGAGCCAGTTCTTCTGAGCATCTAGATGAGCCACCAGGCCTCCAGATGTCTCTCTCCTCAGGGTGACTCAGTTTACTAACTGGGAATGCAAAAATCATAATAATAATGTTTAAAATAAAAATTATTATTTGAGATGACACCCATGGGCTCCAAAGAAAGTCACTTGGACTGAATGGAGAGGGTGCCAGTTCTGTAAGGACAGTGGCAGAGGCTTGGAAGAGTCTGGGTCTCCAAGCACCTGCCCAGAGCAGGGCACTGGCCCACCTGCATGAGACTGATCTGAGCAAAAAGTAAGCTTCCATCAGATTTCACTGCTTGGTTTGGGGCATATCTATTTTAGTAATATAAAAATGTCCAGGTAGGCAGTAAGGAAGTGCCAGATGCATGGGAGGGAAAATATGCACAAAAAGGAAATGAAAAGAGGAGCCTGGGGATTCCTAGCAAAATGGGGAGTAAAGCTGAAATCCACTCTCCACTCCGTGTTTCTTCCAAACATATAGAAATGGTGAACAAAAATTTACACACAAGCAAGCTTAAACATGGTGTCGGAAATGAGTATGGAGCCCACAGTGATAACACTGAACATGGGTCAAGGTGACCTGCTCACAGGAATACAAGGTCACCTCTAAAGGAGCAGAGTTGTAATGTCCTTGCAGGGAAGGGCGTGTAGCAATGACTGGCATGGAACAGGGCATGAACTCCTTGGACACATTGGGCCTCAGGGAAAGAGCTGTCCCTCTCATGAAAGGGATCTGGAGGCCCCTCATGGATGGCCTTCCACACATCTCCAGAGGAGACAAGACCTCATCCACTCACCCTGGACAGCATGGTGGGCAGAGAATTCATTCCAAGAATCAGAGACAACATTCTTATACCCATTATCCTTCTAAAGTGAAAGGCGTTCCAGGCAGAGACACATGCAAAAGCCTGGAGTGGCAGAGGGAATGGGTATTCCAAGGTAGGGATAAGCAAGATGGGAAGACACAGACAGAATCCACTCCCTGAGAATGCAGCCTGGGCAGGGCATGAACCCCAAGGTATACAATGGGTGTGCTACACACACTACTTTCCAGAGCCTAAGTTCTTCTTCTGGAAAAGATAATAGGGCTTTCTGGTTGCTATTAAGCAAATATTGTTTACTATTACACCCCCAGACCCTAGAACAGTGCCTGTCTAGAACACCATAGCTATTCAATATTGGTTAAATGAAAGGAAGGAAGGAAGGAGGAAGGAAGGAAGGAAGGAAGGAAGGAAGGGAGGGAGGGAGGGAGGGAGGGAGGGAGGGAGGGAGGGAGAGAGGGAGGGAGGAGGGAGGGAGGAGAGAAGAGAGGGAGGGAGGAAGGGAGGGAAGAAGAAAGAAGGAAGGGAGGGAGGGAAGAAGGAAAGAAGGAGGGATGAAGGGAGGGAGGGAAGGACTGACTTAGGAGTTTTCTCCTAGAAGCTTTTCCTGACTCTTTCATCCCTTCCCACCCACTATACCTCCTGGAGTTTGCTCACACTTGACTGTAAGAAAGCTGTAGATGCAGGGGTTACAGGTATCAGCTTTGATGTGCTGGTTCTGCCCCCACGGGTTGAATGGACAAGTCACTCAATCTTTCTAAGCATCAATTTCTTCATCTGTAACATGAGAAAATGAGAGTTGTAGCAAAATTAAATAGCATAATGTGTGTAAAGCACTCAGCACAATACCTGGCTCAGAAAAAGTGCTCAAAAAGTTAATGATTATGGGGCTGTCTTTCTGCCTTCCCCCCATGAATCTATGAGTACCTCATGATGGGTGTCCAAGTGCTACCCAGTTCTGAGTACCCAAGACCTGATACAGAGTACATAGTACTAACAACAAATGTTTGCTGAATAAATGACTGAAGGATACAGCTGGCACAAGAAGAAATTCCATAGCTCACTAACTGACTCCTGAACATGTGTGGGAACCCAGAGATCTCCCAGCTCCTTTCCACAGGAGCCACCAGAGACACGGTCTCTACACTGTGTGTCACTGACCTGCAAACAGTCAGCTCAGGCCCAGAATCACAGACAACCGCAGACGCCAGGCCATTCAATGTATTGTCCTTCCTCTGAAGGGAGGAAGCTGCTGGCCTCCACGCAGGGTAGCCTGCCTCTGGCTCTGAGTCCTGCCCTGTCCTGGTGCCCTGGTGGGGGTGTGGGGGCTTCTGCAGGATGGTTCAGAGGCTTTAATAGCCATGGGTCATTAGGAACCTTCCCAGACCTGTGTGACCAGAGAGTACTCTCTCCATCATTGTTAGCACCACTTACTAATGAGTACCCCCAGGAATACAGGTTGGAAGTAGCAGTGCCTGGAGGGTTTCTTTAACCTAACACTAAACCCAAGACCTAAAACAATAGAGAGATGGTTGAGGGTGGCAGCAGGCTTGCTCTGGGACGAGTCCTGTATCGGGTCTGCATATATTGCTTCCCTCATTAAAGCACCGCGACAGCCCTTGGCCAGGGGGAACACGGGGCCTGCCTCTGTTCTGTCAGTCAGGATTTGCCACTTATACTGTCAGATTCCCGTGGGTCCCAGTTGTTCTACTCACACTGGGCTGGCTCTGGCTGGTCCTGTCCTGGGGTCCCCTCCCAGAAACCCCCAGTCTCCACTAAGGCACTTACTTAAGGTCCCCTCTCCACACAGTGCTCTTGCTGCTGGATCATGGCAGCTTCCTGCTGCAGCCAGCAATGCAGCAGTCCCGGGAGTGTGGCTCATCACCACTCTTTTTGCAAAGAAGCAACATCAAGAAACTTTCTGGGCTGAGAACAACTCTCTGCAAAATGGAAATGGAGATTCCTTGACACCTGGTGTACAACCACCAACATACTGACAGTTCCCACTTGTTAAGCACCTGTGCACTGCAGACTAACACCATTCATTATGCCACGGTCTCCCCAGTAACCTCAACACTGGGATTCAAAGCTCCACTGCAGAAGAGCAAAGTGAGGTTCAGAGGGATTGAGTGACTTTTCCAAGATCACACAGCTGGAAAGAAGGGGCAAAGGACTCTGCACTCATTCTGCTCTTGCCCTGACCCACTTCGCGTGGCCCTGTATCCCTTCTGGGATCTTTGCTGGCCGCCCAGCGGTGCCCAAAACATCGCAGACAGTAGACACAGATTAGTCAGGTTTAATTTGTCTGTGAAAGTGCCTAGCTGTAAAAACATTACTTTTCCACGACATGCAGACAAGGAGGCCAGAGGGGGGGACAGATTCTCTCAATACCTGATGTCCCCTGTCCTCCCCCTTGCTGAGAATGGCCTTCCTGTCCTGGTAGGCTCTAACCCAGGGGCTCTAGCATCCCCTCAGTGGTGGCAGCAGCTCTGTGATCAGAATGATCCAGGTTACAAGGTCCTGATATACCCACTCGTCCCACCCCAGGCTTCTCAGAGGAGCAGACTCCTGCTGACTATCTATGCCTGGATGGCCACAAGAGAAAGCCTGATAGAAACGGACTGGAAGCCACACGTGGCCAGGAGCCTTCCTCTCATCCAGAACAGCATCACAGGGCTACATTCAGGGTCAAGGAGGCTGACTGCACATCTACAGGAAGTGGCTACAACATTCTAGTTACCATTTAATACTCATTCCAACCACCTGTTTTTTTGCTTTCCTTTTTCCTCTTTCCCATAAACGTTTTCTCTTTATACACTCACAAACCTTTTCTAATTATAGCAAATGGGAAACAAACCACATCCCACAGCTGGAGACACATTTTGTTCATAATTAATTAGAACTAATTAATCAGATACCTTTCCTAATGTGTGGTTTTATGGTCAGATTGAAATATAACCCCAATCCACCCTAGCAGGACCCACTGGGTCCAGAGGAGATATTGTTTACAGAGAATCATCACAGAGGAAGTCGAGCAGTGCTTTGTTCCATAGCCAGGCCTGCGGGGACAAACCTCTGCGTTACCTGGCCTGCCTCAAGGACAGGGGAAGGAACGCTGCATCACTCAGCTCTGTGCCCTTCTTCAGCAGACAGTTCTGCCCCAGGCTCACTGTGAAGGTTGGGGTTGCAGCAGAGGCACGTCCTGTGTGGAGTGAGGGTCTGATCAGGCAGCCAATACAGTAAATAAATAAAATCTGTTCTGTGGAGCTGAGTGCAGGTAGGAACCCCAGGCCACAGGGAATCATCAGGGAGCTGTCCTTCCCAGAGGTGCCCACATTTTTACAGCCACTTTTGCGGCCACTTCTGTGTGGCTGTCTCTTAGATAGCACTTTACTGTACAGGCCTTTAACAATTTTCCTTAACTGGGTTTTGCAAGAATAAAAATGCTGCTGCATCACAAGATGGGTTTGGCCTTTGGAGATAAAGCCAGAAGAAGCCCATTTGAGCCTGTATGCTGTACGGAGGAAGGTCCATACAGCTTTGGCTTTCAAGCTCCTCCTAGGTTGGTATAGTTTCATTCTCACCAAACAAAACTGAGTTTGTTCACATCAGATTAGACTTCCACTTTTTTTTTTTTTTTTTTACTTTTTCATCTTACAAAGGAAAAATTGGAGGCAAAGGGAGGCTCAGGTCCTTGTAACAAGTCCAGAACTAGCTATCCTCACCTCCCAGGGTCCGTGGCTGCTGACCCCAGTCTCCTGCCTCCCTCCTGTCCGGGGCTGGGTCCTCCCAAAGGGTTCCTTACAGATGGTGGGAAACTTTCTGGAAATTCAGGCCTTCCCT
Source organism: Proteles cristata cristata (assembly GCA_017311185.1). NCBI lineage: Eukaryota > Metazoa > Chordata > Mammalia > Carnivora > Hyaenidae > Proteles > Proteles cristata. The sequence goes on along the minus strand of JAESUZ010001290.1, from coordinate 114,039 downwards.
CTTCTTCACAATTCCTTAACGTCAGGAGGCCAGCAATAGATTCCCCTTTGTCTCTTTAAATGTCAGGCCAATTTTGTTCTCAAATAAAGTAGAGGCGATTATAGACCCAAATAAAGGAGTATTTATACCAGTTTCACTTAAGAGGAAATGCAATTGAACTGGCTGAAACAATAAAAGATGTACAGCCTCCTGCAACGGAAAGGCCACCAGAGGACTGGCTTTCAGCAGGGCTTTCTCCACCTTACAGTAGGGCTCCTCCCCACCACACCCTTCCCTGTGCAGCCTGTGTCCTAGGAGCCACGGGGATTCAGGGCCACAGAACAGCCCCTCCCTCTGCCACCAAACTCAAGTCCTGATCTGGACGCTGATTGTTGGGACCTGTAGACAAGGGAACACCGGGTGAGGATGGGCTCAGGCATGGGAGAAAGGAACAAGTGTGCGGTGCTACCTCCAGGGATGCACAGAGTTACAGGGCAACAGCTACCACGTCCACCATGCCCTCCCTTCTCTGATTTTCCATGCTTTTAAACAAATATATTTATTTTTCTGATTATGCTGAAAAATATAAAGCAAAAAATTAGTCAATCAACCTCATTTCAATAAGTGACTGCCATAAACACTTAAGTGCATTTTCTCCCTGTCTTTTCAGATTTTGATTGATCCCCAGAATTCGTGCTCTTTTTTTTCTGAGATGCCCCTCCCCACTGGGCCTGCGTGTGGGTGCTGCTGGAAGCCAGCCTCTGTGCAGCCCTGAAGGTGGAGGAACACCCCCTCCTGGCTCAGGGGAGTCATGTGACCTCAGCCCATCCAATCAGAGTGTTGGGCCTTGTTCTTAGAATCCAGGGAGATGCTTGTCCCTCTTTGGTGCTATACGTGAACCTTGGGAACTGCTCTCAGCCGTGAAATCCTACCTTGGATCAGAATCAACACACAAGAAGTGACACTGAGAGACGTAAAAATAGAAACAGATCAAGATAACTTCGAAGGAGCCCTGCACTGAGCGGATCCTGAGGCCCCACCTACCCCCAGAAGTGCAGGGACATGGTCTTCTTGCAATAATGGGGTTGGGTTTTCTGCTTGAATTCTAACTGATATAACCTTTTCAACACGAGGATGTTGGATCCTCTGTTATCAGGGTAAGTCTGTGTCACCATCCCTAATTATTTCCTTAGGCTACTTTCGCAAGCCTGGAACCACTAAGTCAAGGGCTTTATTTGTAAGGCTCTGCATACATCTGTCAAACTGCCCTCCAGAAATGTTGGATCAATTTATTCCCCTTCACAGCGTGAGAGTACTTTTCTCACCACATAATCAATAGATAACTAGGGTGTTTTGAAAGCCTCTTTAATTTGGTAGGTGAGCTGATTCTGCATTCAAATATATGCAATGTGTGTACTTGACAATCCAGTATTAGACGTGTGGCCCCGTTGTACGCACCACAGAGCTCATTCCCTCCAAAGCGCTCTGTGGGGCATGAGAAAAAGCAAGTGGGCCCAGAGCCACACACAGATGACCCCTGCCTCTGTCAGCCATGGATTCACCTGGGGGGTGGGGGGACATGTGCCATCTGGGCAGAGGGGCTGCCCAGCAGCAGTAAACCCTCACTCTGGGTTTATTGGGTGAGAAGCATACACTTGGGATGCAGATGAGAGATCTAGGGACTCGCTTGCCTTGTTCTGGGAACACAGGGCTGCCTCAGTCAATCCGTACCCCAAGTGGTAACTTAGAATAGGGAGCCAGTGACCTCAGGCCCTTCTTGTGTGGGGGGACTGCAGGGTCAGCAGAGGCATTCGGTTTCGAGGAGGGAACGATAGCAGGGTGATTCCTGGCTCCCAGCACCAATATGGGGCACGCTGTGGTCCAGGTTCGGGCCCAACAGCAACACCAGAGGATCTTTTCCAGGTTACCTCATGGTATGTCCTGCTGTGATGATGGTGCCCAGCCTCCCTCATCCCAGCCCATCTGCTAAACCTGGTTCTCAGCCCTCCTGGTGATTTTGTGAGCCCCTCACATCTTTGAAATAAATCTCTTTCCTTCCCCAAACAGCCAGCCTCTTTCTTTTGCTCACAGTCAAGATTTCGGGCTAATACAGCTACAAAATCTCTCTGAATGTGTGTTTCTGCATCTTGAAGGAGTCCACCACATGCTGTCTGGAAGGTAACCCAGAAGGAAGAGGCTGATGTCCAGAGCCTTGGGAGGGAGGAAAGGCTGAGACTTAGATGATGGTGGTGAGGATCCCCTACCTCTCCCTTCTGTACTAGCACCACTAACTTTATGGAAGCCTTCCCCAGCTCCAACAAAATCCAAGCCCCCAATTGTTCCCTTCATAACAATCTTCAAGATTTGAATTTAACTATTTGTTAAGACCTTTGTTCTGTGTCTGGTCCCCAGAAGAGTGACATGGTGATGGTAGAAATCAGATGACATCTGCTTACTCTTGTACCTTACTGTCTGGAGTGGCGTTGGGCACACAGGGCACTCAGCAACTGTGTGTGAATGAGTGAATAGATGAATGACAGTATTGTGCTCCAGGTTTCTTTCCTTAAAAAAGTTTGCTACCATACATCTATCTGCATGCTGCTGTTTCCCTGACCCTGGCTGCACACCCATGGCTTTCCTCAGCACTTTGACTCTAGCCTGCCACCACCTACCATGTGTCACCTGAAAGGTAGATTTTGTTATGTTGCCCTCAGATCTGTTACCTTGAACTTCATTATCACCCTTCTCTGGGCAATCTAGCACTTCCATCATCCCAATCCTTCAATTACCACTGTTAAGCCCAAATCATGTCTTGACACTTTAGTGAAATCAGTGTTATGTTCTCTCTGTTCACTGCTCACAGGTGACTCACCAGTGCTGCATCCTGTTTCCGGGCTCCAGTGCATATTTGCAGAATTTTGGCAAGACTTTCACCGAGAGCCACATATGCTCTCTTAGCTCATGGGTAGATTCAGATAACAACCACCACAACCAAGATTCAAAACTCCATCACTAAGAAGATCTCTTTTGTGATACAACCTTTATAGTCGCACACACGCTCCCAAATTCCTAACCCTTGGCAATGAGGAATCTGGTTTCAATCTCTAATTTTGTCATTTTGAGGATGTCCTATAAAATGTTAAAAATGTTAAAACATGCAACCTTCTGAGATTGGCTTGTGCCTCCCAGTCAGATATCCTTAAGGTCAATTGACAATGTTGAGTATATCAGTAATTAGTTCCTTAGCATGGCTGAGAAGGATTTCTTAGGATGAATGTACCATATTTAACTCTTCACCTATTGAAGGACATTTTGGTTGTCCTAAGTTTTTGGCTATCACACATAAAACTGTTATGAACTTTCTGTGCAGATTTTTGTTTGAATATAAATGTTTATCTGGGAAAACGCCCAAAATGCTGGGTAACTTACATGTAGTTTTTTAAGAAACTGCCAACTTATTTTCCAGAGTGGCTAAACCGTTTCATATTCGCATCAGCAAATATGAGAGATCCAATTATTTCATATCCTCATCATCATTTCGTATTGTTATTTTTTTATTTTAGCTTTTCTAATAGTAGAACATAGATTAAATATTAGATCTCATCATGATATGGTCTTAATTTGCATTTTCCTATTGACCAATGATTCTCAACAATATCCCATATTCTTCTTTGCAATCTCTCTCTCCTCTTCACTGAACTATCTCTTCATGTCCTTTCCCCATTTTCTGAGTGGATTGTTTGTTTATTGTTGAGTTTTCAGAATTTTTTAAGTTTCTAGACATGAGTTGTTTGTCAGATATATAGTCTGCAGTTTTCTTCTCAGTCCACAGCTTGTCCTTTTATCCTCCTTAACATGATTTGTCACAGAACAATTTTTTAAAAATTTTAATTTTGGTGTCATGTCTAAGAACTCCTCACCAAGTAAACATCCCAAAGATTTTCCACAGTTATCTTCTTTTATAAGATTTATATTTCTCCATTTTACATTTAATCCTATGATCCATTTAGAGATAATTTTGGCATAAAGTTTATTTTTCTGTCTATGGATTTCCAATTTCTTCAGCACCACTTATTAAAAAGATTATCCTTGGGGCGCCTGGGTGGCTTAGTCGGTTAAGCGTCCGACTTTCGCTTAGGTCATTATCTCGCGGTTCGTGGGTTCGGGCCCGCATCGGGGCTCTGTGCTGACTGCCAGCTCAGAGCCTGGAGCCTGTTTCAGTCTGTGACTCCCTCTCTCTCTGACCCTCCCCTGCTCATGCTGTCTCTCTCTCTCTCTCCTAGAAATAAATAAAACATTTAAAAAATAAAAAAAAAATAAAAAGATTATCCTTGTTCCATTGAATACCTTATGCACCTTTGTCAAAAATCAATTTGCCATACTTGTGTGGAGTTATTTCTCAATTCTCTGTTTTGTTCTGTTGATCAGTGTGTTTATCCTTCCACCAATAACACAGTGCCTTGATTACTATAGCAAAACAAGTATTAAAATCAGATAGACTGATTTCTACCACTTTCTCCTTTTTAAAAATTATTTTATCTATTCTGGTTCCTTTCCCTTTCCATATAAATTTTAGAATAATCTTGTTTATATGTACAAAAATATTTCCTTGGGATTTTGGTATGAATTGAGTTAAATCTATATATGATTTTGGATAGAATTGACATCTTAACAATGTTGAACTTTCCAGTCTATGAAAATGGTATGTCTCTCCATTCACCTATATCTTCTTTGGTTTCTTCAGTATTTTTACAGTTTTCAGTATACATGTTTTGTTATGCCTCAGTATTTCATCCTCTTAAGCAATTATAAATGGAATTATATTTTTAATTTTCATTCCCAAATATGTTAATTTTTGTATGTTGACCTCACATCCTGCAAGCTTGCTGCCCCCACTTTTTAGTTCTAGTTTTTGGTAAATCCTTGGGAATTTTCTACATAGATTCTCATATCACCTGCATATAATAATTTTATTTCTTCTTTTCTGACTGATCTCCTTTCATCTCATTTTCTTACCATATTGTACTAGCAAAATTTCCAGCACAATGTTGAATAAGAAGAATGAGGGTGAATATCCATGCTTTGATCCCAATCTTAAGAGGAAAGCATTCAGTTTTTCACTATTAGTAATGATGTTAGCGGTAGATTTTTTGTAGATGCTCTTTATCAACTTTAGGAAACTCCACCCTCTTCCTAGTTTTCTGATAGTTTTTACCATTAATGTGTGTCAAGTATCATTTATGCATTGATATAATTCTATGATATATCTTTTTTAGTCTGTTAATACAATGGATCTCATTTTCAAATATTGAACCAGACTTGCATCTCTGAAATATGCCCCACTTAGTTATGATGCATACCTGCTGGGAGCCTCATTGGCCTCGCTGGATGACAGTCACAGTGAGGAAATGGCAGCTTTTGCACAGCTCCTGCCCTGAGAAATGAAAACTGGTATCTCCTTCTGCTACTACTGGCTCATGTTGGAAATGAGCCTGCTGGTAATGACCAGGCCTTACAATATTCCAAATCAGACCAATATTCCCCACACACATTCTTCATAAGGAAAAGCATATTCTTGCCTCTTCAAATGAAATTTTAGATAAAAGCGTTATGGATGATTGTCAAAAGCCTCTTCCTATGGGCCTTGTAGATCCAAGACTTAGATAATAAAGTAGGTTAAGAACACAAGAGTTACACTTGAGCCTGGCCCTGAGACATAGAGTCTGATTTAGAGTTAAGGAACAGATAAGGACAGAACTTAAGTTAATACTTAGACCTTTTCTAACTGGTGATATATGACAGTCCTTTCCCTAAGGCCGACTTTCCGCAAACACCCTCCCTTACACTGGCAGCTGGGATGAGGATAGTTAAGAATAGCTAAAACATAACCCAAAGACAAAGGCCAACACATTTAGGGCCTCCATGGTGTTTACACATTCAGCATCAAGTCAAAAAAGTTTCCACAAACAACTTACTAACCAGCTCAAAAACATTCGTCCTCTTGTGAGCCAGACAAAATGACTCCTAGCCTATCTATATACAACTTAACCTATGTCCTAATCCTAGCGTTATTAACTTAGAACAAATATGTATGTCACCCTGTTTTTCACTAAGAACATCCTGTTATTTCCTTAGTTGTAAGATTTACTCAACCTATGATTGGGGTAGTTCTGCAAGAATACTTCCAAAAAACCTGTTCTTGTACACTTTCAAAAGCATCTTATCACAAAGAATTTTCCACTGTAAAAATTCCTTTTTCTGATCTCATGTTGTTGTTGGACCTTTAAATAAAGTCACCAAAACTGACAGGACAGCGATGCCTGCCTGGTTATCAGAAATAATCTCGGGGCTCTCTCACTCTCTTTCTTGCCGACACCATCCATCCTTCAGGGACCCCTGGACCAGCTGGAGTGGGTCTCCAGCACATACCTCTTTTTATACATTGCTGAATTTAACTTGCTAAAGTTATGTTAAACATTTTGTGTTTATATTCATGAGGGATATTTAACTTTAGTTTTATTTTCTATGTCTAGTTTGGGTATCAGAATAAATTAGCCTAATACAGTGAATTGGAACATGCTTCTTCTTCTATTTTCTGGAAGAAATTGTATAGAATCGGTGTTAATTCTTTTTTAAATGTTTGATAGAATTCTGCAGTGAAATCATCTGGATACGAAGATATTTTGGGAAGCATTTTTAATTAAAAATTCAGATATTTAGGGGTGCCTGGGTGACTCAGTTGGGTAAGCTTCTGACTCTTGGTTTCAACTCTCTTTTCTTCTTTACCAATCTTGCTAGAGGTTTGTCTATTTTATTGAACTTTGCAAAAATCCAACTTTTTGTTCCTTTGATTTTTTCAGTTGTTTTTCTTTGTTTTGTTTTCAATTTTATTGATTCCTGCTCTTATGTTTATTATTGACTTCTTTATACTTGATTTATGGTTGTTATGTTTTTGTTTTTGTTTTGTTTTGTTTTGGCTCTTCTGTTTTCTATTTTCTTAAAGTGGGAACTTAGAATATTAAATTGAGACATTGCCTTTTTTCTAATGTAAATATTTAGTGCTATACATTTTTTTCTCAGCACTGTTTTAGCTTTGCCCCATGAATTTTGATATGTTGTATTTTTATTTCTTTTTTTTTTTAATGTTTTATTTATTTCTAGGAGAGAGAAAGACAGCGTGAGCAGGGAAGGGTCAGAGAGAGAGGGAGTCACAGACTGAAACAGGCTCCAGGCTCTGAGCTGGCAGTCAGCACAGAGCCCGATGCGGGGCTCGAACCCACGAACCACGAGATCATGACCTAAGCAAAAGTCGGACACTTAACCGACTAAGCCACCCAGGCGCCCCTGTATTTTTATTTCTGTCATCCCTGTCTCCTAATTGGTATATTTAGATCATTCACATTTAGTGTAGTTGTTACTTAACTACAGAACTTAAATCCAACCTTTTGATTTTTGTTTTCTGTTTTGTCCTTTTTATTTCATTTCTTTTTTCCTTTATCCAGCTTTATTGGGAGCTATTTGTATCTTCTTTAGAATCCTTTCTTGAGATTATATCCTTTCTTGAGATTATATATATATATATTCATATATATATATGAATATATATATATAGGAATGTTTTGAGTGTATTTGGATATTTTAATGGCTACCATGTGTATTATATTATACATAGATAACTTATCACACTCTACTAGTATCAATAGTTTACCAAATCCAAATGAAATGTAGAAACTTTACCTCCATTTAAATCCCTTAATTTCCCTCATTTATAATAGAATTGTCTTAAATATTCCCACTACATACTTGAGAATTACATCAGATAGTACAATATTACTTCAACCATCAAACATTTTAGAAACTGAAAAGTGAAGAAAATTTGTTCAAGTTCAACATGTCCTTAACTGTCTGTTCTTTTTTTTCACTTTTTTCTCTGTTGTGCAGGTTGACCAATTTCTATTGTTCTATCTTTACATTTATCAATCCTTTCCTTTGTAGATTCCACTCACCTACTGAGCCCATCCACTGAGCTTTTTTCTTTTCTTTTTTCAAATTTATTTGATTGACAGAAAGTGAGCACAAGCAGGGGAGGGGCAAAGAGAGAGAGAATTCCAAGCAGGTTCTGCACCATCAGTGCAGAACCCAACATGGGGCTTGATTCCACAACCAGGAGATCATGACCTGAGCCAAAATCAAGAGTCAGATGCTTAACCAACTGAGCCACCCAGGCATCTCCCATCCACTGAGCTTTTTAGTTCAGCTATTACATTTTTCAATTCCAAAATATCCATTTGGTTCTTTCTGTCTACTATTTCTTTGCTGAGCATTCTTATTTTTTATTTGCTTCAAGCATATTTGTAATTACTTGTCAAGAATTTTATAATGGCTGCTTTAAAAATTATTGTCCAATAATTCCAACATCTTTATCATCTCATCAATGGCATTGTTGGTTCTCATATTTCATTCAAACTCAGATGTTTCTGATTCTTGGTATGAAGAGTATTTTTAAATTGTATCCTGCACATTTGGCAATTTTGCTATGAGACTCTGGAAGTTATTAAATTCTGTTTTAACAGGCCTCCTCTGACATTGTGCCAGTGGTAAGATGGGAATACTACTTCATTACTACCAGGTGGGGGTGGATGTCCAGGTCTCCACTGCCTGCACAGACACCTCGGGAAGGGGAGGATGGGAGGGCATCTTGTAGCTGCCATGTGCAGAAGTTGAGGTTCTCTGCTGGAAGAGACCACATGGTCTCTGCTGGGAGGAGGGGACATAGTTTTTTCTGTGCTATTTTACTGGGATAGAGAATTATTGTCTAAAGGTTTTCTTTCTTGCTAAGTTTTCTTTCTTTCTTTCTCTGCTCCTTTCTGGTCCTTTAGCTAGAAGAGTAGATTTTTCTTGAAGCTTTTTATTGTCTCTGTCCGTTGGTATTTCTGGGCCATCAGTTTCTCCAGCACCCAGTCCCCATTCCAAGGCACATAAAGAAGAAAGAAAACCCAGGAACTTGCCACCATGTTGGTCCTAAAGGACCATATCAGCCTGCCTTCTCACCATCTTCAGAACCTTCTTATATCTATTTTATACATAATACTCGTGGTTTTTAGCTAGAGGTTTTACAAGAGAAACAAGGAGAGGTCTACCTATTGTCCCAGAATCATGTCATGGCCTTTGTTTTGAAAGATGCCTCCTGTGGGTGACATCCTGATGCCTGCCTGCTGCACCTCCACTGGCACCCACTTGCCCACCCGTGCTGCCTCCTGTCAGTCACTTCTACAGACTGAATCCCTTAAGGACATGATCCCTTTCTTTTTCATCTTACATTCCTCAGGACCCAGGGAACTGGGTTGCCACATATTTGCCCACCAGATTGTTTATAAAAACCCTGTCTTGCCTCCCCTTACTAATCAGTTAGTGAGTATATGAGGCAGGAAATGGTAACTGGCTCCAACCCTTCTTCTCTGGCTCATTCTGAACTCATTTTCAAGGTGAACTCCCAAGCTTAACCCTAGAGGTTCATATGCTGTAATGTTGCTTTTAATCAGCACCCCAGGAGCCTTTTGTGAAGTCCAGATCTAAAATGTCACCTGAGTGTAAAGGCTATTAGTGTATTTCACAGATGAGAAATGGGATTCACTGAGTGTCAGTGCACATCCACAGAGCCCAGGACAGTACCTGGACATAGCAAAGGAACCCGGGAAATAGTTGTTGCATGAATTTATAGGCCATGTCTTGTGTCTGCTATTACATGAGTCCAACAATTTTTCATGGTCACAGCCAGTTTTACCCACCAAAGGACAAGGGCAGGGAGGTTAAATCATTTGGCCAAAGTCCCTTGGATTGGAAACTATAACACCATCCAATGCTGCTTCCTAATCCCCTGGACCAGCAAAATTTACCATCTCCCTCCACCACCAAAAGTGATTTTGAATGATTGTAACAGAGATACAGGCACCCTGAGTGAACAGAAACATATAATAAAATAAATATGAAATCACTTTAACTTGGATAGATCATTTAAGATAATACTTTGTAAATATAATTATTTTAATTATAAGCATGTTTACTACTAATAGTAATATATTCATGCATATGTGAAGTACATACAACATTGTAAAGTGCAGTCGTTTATTTTTGCCCTTCCTCATTATGTCCATCAACATATTTGTTTCCCTTTTCTCTTCCCCCACCCCCAACCCTCTCTGTACTAACCATTAAATCCTAAATTTCCTTACTGAAAATTAGCATGTTGCTTAATACCTGGCCAAGTCCTGTCCACTCCAAATGGAGATTCTCTAAACTGTATAAATTTTAACCATAAAATATTTATCATTAAACACAACATCAAAGATTACTCATAGAAAATTCATACTTTAAACTGGTACATTTAGATTTAACAATTAGGGTTAAGTTTTTCTTACATGTATTTTTTATACATGCATGTATGAATGTATATGTACTATAAATAAATAATATATAATAATAATAAATATTTATTGTGAAGCAAAATCCAGGGAAAATAGAATTGAAATTCAATTATACAGGACATAACTAACTACATAATATGTTGTTTCTGAGCTTTCTATTGGCCAAAGAGAAAAGGGGAACAGTGTAAATTACAGAGAAGGAAACAGCTTCTCGGAGAGACAAGGAATTCTTGATACTTAACTTTAGGAAAGTGTGGATAATGGATAAATGGTTGGATGGATGAGTGGATAGATGGAAGGAAGAATAGATGGATGGATGGATTTGGTTTTGGATTAGTTAACTTACTGAAAGTCTGTTTCCAATAATACCCTTCAGGCCACAAGGCAGGTCTCTGGGAGCCTCATCAGCTGTACCCCTCCAAGCAATCACATCCACAGCCCACTCCGTGTCCTTACCTTTGGAATGAACTCTCTGGTCCTCAGACCCAGACCTCCACCAGCCTCCTTGGCAGCTTTGTCTAGGCATCCCACAGGCAGCTCAAAATCATGTGAGCTTGGATCAGCCGACCAGATCAGAAATCTGGAGTCACCCTGTCTCTTCTGCCTCCTAAACGTGCACCTTTTGAATCAGCACCTCCCTGCTGCCTTCCAGCCCCTCCACAGCCCTCCCTCCCAGGGTTGCTTTACCCACTTCTGAAGTCTATTCCCCACACTGCAGCCAGGACAAGCCACAAAACCAAACATCAGTCATTGCTCATCCCAGGCCCAGAGCTGCTCTGCAGGGCCCTCCGAGAAAGCCCAGCCTCCTGACAGCACAACAAGAAGAGAAGCAGAGGAAAAAGAAAGAGCAGGTGCAGCTGCCCCTCCTTCTCCTGCCTCAGAACCTGTGCACTTGCAGGAAGGCTCCTCCCAGAGCCCGTGTGGAATCCTCCCCCAGGCCCAGGCCTCCATCAACACTTCTGACCACTCCTTCCTGCCCAGCCCGTTCAAATAACACCAGCTCACAACTGTGTCTTCCTTCCTCATCTTCTGTCAGCACCATCCCCACCTGCCGTAGTTCACACTGATTCACGTATTTGTTCTTGTCAATCTCTCTCCACCAGAACACATGCTCCGTGGGGTCAGCAGTTGGGCTGCTTTACTCACAGCCCCGTCCCCAGGGTCATAATCAGTGCCTGCCACACTGAAAGTTCTTAATAACCTTCCCCTAAGTGGAGGGAAGTAGACGGGGGAGAGGAGTTAACAGAAGGAGGAGACTGCCACCTGGCAAATGTGGTAGCCATCCAAACGAGACGCGTGTGTTGATACAGGAAAGTGCATGTGGACTAATGATATAACCACTGCTCTTGATTCTGGCAGAGCTCTGGAGCCTCCAGAAGGGGGAGGAAAAACACCAGTGTCAGGGCATCTGCATCTCTGGGGTCTCCTCACCTTGCCAGACTTCCCAGGCACCTGATGGGCGGCCAGGATTCAAAACCTAGACAGAGGAAGGGAGGGGACTGGCTGAGAGGGACTGGATAGGGCCCTGGAACCCAGGGAGCGGGGGCGCCTCCCGGTATCCCTGCCGTTTGGGCATTTTCCCTCAACCTCAGGCCTCTGCTGCTCAGCCACTTCTCCAGCTGGCAGGGAAGTAATGTGTCCAGGGACCAGTGAAATTGTGCCCCACTCGGCCTAGGGTCAGCGCCTCCAGGACCACCATCTGGTTGTAGCTAATTTCACATGTCAGCGTGAATGAACGAAGGGAGGCCAGATGCTGCTCAAACATTGCTTCTGTGACAGGGTTTCCAGAAGAGATTAGCATCTGAATTGGTGGACGGAGCAGATGGCCTCCCCAGTGTGAGTGGACATCACCTCCTCCAGCAGGGCCTGAGGAGAACAAAAAGGTGAAGAGCAAGCTTGTTTTCTCTCTGCTTGAGCTGAGATGCCGTCTTCTGCCCTCAGACATCAGTGCTCCTGGTTCTCCAGTACCTGGACCCAGACCGGGACTGAAACCATCAGCCCCGCCAGGCCTCAGGCCTCGGGACTCGACTGAATTATACCACCGGCTCGCTTGGCTCTCCAACTTACAGACAGCAGACTGCAGGACTTCTCAGCCCTATAACCGCATGAGCCAATTCCTTAACAAGGACAATACATACATATTCACATATAAATCCATACATATACATATTATAAACCCTATAACACATATATATTCATTATGTGTATGTGTCATACACACATATACACACATACCTACATACACATCCTGCTGGTTCTGTTTCTCTGGAGAACCTAACACAGCCTGCAAAGGCCCTGGAGGAAGAAGGAAGCACTGCCCCCAGTGGGCCTTTGCCGAAGGCCCTTAGGTAAGGCAGGCTGGGCTGAAGCTTGTAGGTAAGTCCGCTGGTGTTGAGAGCAGAAGCACCCTTCCCCCAGCTTGCCGACACCTACCCAGCTACTCTGCCCTAAGAAAAGGAGAAACAGGCTATTTCACTTGTTCTCATCAGTCTCATTAAAGTAGAGACATTCGCGCCCAGGAATGAGCCTGTTTTGGGCACAGAGGCCTCAGTGATGGCTGGAGAAAAAGAGAACAGTGTGGGCCCCAGCAGTCCAGGAGGGCTTCCCAGGAGAGGGGGCACTTCAGCTGCCATAAGCAGGGACAGAAAGAGAACTTCAGTACTCTTGTCTCCACTGCGTCCTTAAATTGAAGCCAGGTGTGTGTCCTCAGGCACATTGTTTTTTTTACCTTCTTCCTGTGAGTGGATAAGAGAAGTGGCCCTCCTCTGTGGGTGAGCACCCCTCCCTTCTCGCTGACCACCTTGTTGCATGCCCCTCTGCCTGAGGATGGGATGATGCTCCTCTCCCTCATGGGGCCACTGCCGACAGCAGCTCCAATATTGGGCCCTCTCAATAGCCCTACCCTATGAAAAGCAAGCAGGTTCAGCCGGGGTGGGGCGGGGGGAGGAGTCTCACCACCAGCCAGGCTCTGCTTGTCTGATATTAATGAACAGCCCACCCACCAACGGTCATAATCTGCTTTTTGCCTGACACAATTCGGTCAGGTTGGTTTGATGATTTTTAAAAAGAGTAAATGTTTTTGGGGGTCACCTGGATGGCTCAGTCAGAGGAGCATTTGACTCTTGATCTGAGGGTTGTGAGCTTGAGCCCCACACTGAGTGTAGAGATTACTTAAGACAAATAAATAAACTTAAAAAATAAAGAGAGCAAATATTGTTTTAAGTAGCAGAGCTTTGACTTGAAACCCTCAGGTACATGACTGCCCTAAATTCTTGTGCATAAAGAGAGAAAGGATGCGCCATCTTGGGGGTGTTCTTGCTCATTGGAATCCATGTGCCCGGGATGGGCACTCCCTTTCATTGGGACCCAGGCTGGAGACTAATTCCAATGACCAGCTCTGAATCCTCTCCCTCCCAGAACGCTAAGAGGCCCCAAGTCTGTTCTTAGCTTACTTCCTCTGGAGTAGACAATTCCTCCTAAAACAAAAACATGTCTTTTTAGAGGTAATGATGTACCCAACTAAAAATAACATCCTAGCCTATAGGAATGGCGTTATCTCCGTAGCCAGTAAGAAGTAGACATAAGTTCCAGGAGAAGGCAGCCTTCCTCAATTAAACAACTGTAACAATAACAGTAAAACCTCCCTGTGAAAAAGCCCTTTATTCCTTCTCCTACCTTTGTCTTCCTTCCTGGAACTCAGAGGCAAGGCCTGGAGGATCAGCAGCCATCGTATGAGCATGAGGCAATATGAATAAGATTGGAGGCCACACACACATAGGACAAAAAGCAAAAGGAAAGGGATGGCCTTCCTCCCTAGTGGATGGCAAGCCCTCTCACTGCCAACCTCACTGCTCTGCTGAAACCTGTGTCTGAAGCAGGGATCATCAGCACGTCTCTCTTGACTGCCTGCTTAGTGGGGGTCCTTAGGGCTCCTTTCCTCTGTGATGCCCTTTCCTTCCAGCATCCTGACTGCTCTTCCTTATCCCTCAGGCCCCTATCTCCCTGACTTGTCCTTTAAATCAAAATACTTAAAAAATGTCATGTTCTTTCCTGCTTCAGAGCCTTTGAGCGTGCTATTCCTTCTGCCTGGACTTTTCTCTCCCCTTTCTTTCTAGGTGGGTATGACTCACTCTTCAGATTATTTTAGACAAGTCTTCAAGATGCTCCCATTGCACACTTCTGTGACATGTGCGTCTCTCCTCCGAGGCCTCGTTGTGCTCCCAGCTGCCCACTTAGTGTTGCCTCCAAGGGACGGAAGGTGCCTTGGGCGGAGGCCTGGGGCTCTGTGCTCCCTGCCACATTCCAGCATCATGCACAGGTCCCAGGACACAGTAAATGCTCGGCAGCTCACTGCTGAGTAAATTAACGACTGCACCATTACACATCATGCGAACACTGTGAACAGAACACATCACACTATGAGAGCCCATCACACAGCAGACTGTCAGCTGGTGGGTCTAAAAGGGCTCAAGCCTAACAAGGCAACAGGCTTAGGGGTGAAGGAAGGCCAGGAGAATGGAGCAGCACCCAAAGGTGCTGCAGGGAGAGGAGTATTGTTAAAAAAAAAAAAACAGCCCAGGAATAGAGGGAGATGTGGATGAGGCAGCAGGCCGCTACTGTTCATTCTGGAAATAGTGGAGAGGAGCCTACGGAGTGTGACCTAGCCAGGTAAGAGTTTTGGAAGCCCACCTCTGCCCTGAGGATGGGGAATGCTGGAGGTGGGAGGATGGACGTGTGCACCCCCAGATGCCCACTTGGTAGCCAGAAAGAGAATGCACAGAACCTCTGTGTGCCACCAAGTATGCCCACCTCTGTGGTCTGCTCTGCATCACAAGTTTCTCAGGTGTTGGCTCATTTAACCCCCAGTAAACCCAGGATGAGAAACTGAGGCACAGATGATTTGCAGCCTGTCTGGCCATGTGGCTAGTCAGTGGTGGAGCCTGGATGGCACCACACCTTGTGGTGGCCATGCTGCTCTGTGGCCTCCACAGCCTGGGTGATGGTGGACTGGAATGGAGGAGAAGCCCGGGACCCAGGAGCAGGAAGACGGAAGTGGATTCGATGGGGCTGGCAGAGGGGGAGGGAAGGTCCTAGAAAAAATTCTGAAGCAGATAATAAACAATGGTAAGATTTGCTAAAACTGGATGACACATTCACTTGTTTCCTATGCTTGAAACAGTGTGTATGTGTGTGCGCGTGCGCACCCCACACACACACACACACACACACTGCTTTCTGCTCCCTGTCAGATTGAGTGACCTGGAGGTCATCAGGGGTCCTGGCAACAGCTGCTTCCATGTGTTATTGGGGCCAGACGCCAGATGAGGGTAGACTGAGGAATGTGTGAGATTTGAGAACAAGGAGACAGAAAGTCTAGACAATTCTTTAGAGAAACTTGGCTATAAAGGGGAGGAGAGAGAAAGGTCAGGAGCTAGTGATGTGTGAAGTGGAGACTTTCTTTTCAGAAATTAGGCATTTCAGACACACTCAAAGCCTCCTGCAGACCTCTCCTCAATCTCCTGCCTCTTCCGCCTCCCCAAAAGCTATCAAGAACTTGCTATTTGTCATTGTCGTGCATGTTTTGATGTTTTTACTACATATTATTCATCCTGAACATTTTGAAGTATCATTTTGTTGGGTTCTCATCTGTATATAACTGGTATCACACTGCCTAGATCTCTCTGGAACACACTCCTTTTTCCCAGAGGATGATTATAAGACTAACCAAGAAGGGTAAGTGCACATCTATTTTAACTTCTGTGCCGCACCCTACTGTATGCACTTGCCCTCATTTATCCATCTGTTTACTGCTGGAATGTGGGGCTCTGTAGTAATGCTGAAAAGAACAGTGCTGTGCCACCTGGGGCCGTGCTGGTGCTTCCCTAGGGAAGAGATCTGTGAGTGGGCCGCAGGGGCTGCAGGCACCCTTACCCTTACAGGCTTCCCCAGATAGCGTGGCAACTTATGCTCCGCCAGCAGCACAAGGTGCCCCTGCTCCCACCCCCTTCTGCACTTGCCAGTGGGGAGATCCGAGACTGCTGCATCACCGGCTGAAGGGCTTCGGTTGAGAAATTAAATATGGAGGAACAGCAAGTGTCTGCTGTGTGGGAGATGAGGAGACAGAGGCCAGGGAGGGGGTTCATGGGAGACATGTGCCCCTGAGAATGGTTGATAGGTCAATGCAAGGACCCAGTTTCTCTTGCCACAATGATGATCACACACAATGATGTGATCTCAGGCTTGCTCACTGTGCATAGCAGCCTCCCACCTGACCCCCTGCTCCCACTGCATTGTGCCCACACTCCTTACCACATCACACAATTTCTGGCTATCTGTTGACTCATTGTCCCCACAGGACCCCAAGCTTCTTGAAGAACGGACTATGTTACTCATCTTCCGAATCCCCAGAACTTTACAAGAGCCTGGCACATAGTCGGTGTTCTATAAATAATTTTGTGAATTGCTTTAAAGTGCACTATTATAGCTTCCACCTGCTCATGTCTCCTAAATGAACTGAAAGAAGGGTGCTCTGGCTTCAGACACATGCACAATTTAAGAAAAAGGAGCCAACTGGAGCCAGGAAGAAAGAACCACAGCAGAGCACTGAATGTCAGGGACAGAAGTTTCACCTGAGAAGTCTCCTAACCCTCCCCTTGCCCTACCTTCTCTGGCCCCCAGCTACCACAAAGACCTCCTCCCTCTCTCTCCCTTCTACTTGTAAAAGAAATTAATATGCCTTAGCCTTGTCTATAAGAAACTGATCTTCATTCTCATTCCCTCATTAGAAAATTCTTATATTAATTTATACTGCTTCCAATTTTGTGCTATCTTGCTCAGAAACAAGAAGCAGTTCTGAAGCCAGGAAAGGGAAAAGGAACCTCAGGCAAGGCAAGCATGAAACAAGCTCAAATATCTAAACTACAAGGGTAGGTACTAGGGGAGTAGTATTTTTCACAGCAAGAAATTCAGAAAAGTCAGAACTGAAGTCTTGGGCTGATGACATAAAATTTATGGGTGAAATGAAGAAAGCAGGATTCCCCAGTTCCTATTATAATTCTGTCCTGTTTTTCCTGGAAAATGACCTCAGAAATGAAGGGGTAGAAGAAAGCCTGCAATGAGTCAGGAGACCTAGGACAGCTGTGACCTGCCCCAGTCACCCTTTGTAATGGATAACCCACACAGATGGACTGGGAGGACCCATACAGATGGGCTGGGGGGACCCACATAGACAAGCTGGGGAGACCCACATGGACAGGCTTGGGGGACCTATACAGACGGGCTGGGGGCATGGGTTCTGGCAAACATCCCCAGCCCTCATCCTTTACATTGTCCTCTTAGGTACTGAATCATCGCTGGCTTGTATGAAGTCATGTGAAAACTGCTTTCAAGAAACATGCGAGGGATGAAGTGGGACATGAGCTAGGGCTGGAATGTGGCATACACAAGGACTGGGGGGTGGGGGGGGGGCAGCCATACACTGAAAAGAGGAATTATATGACCAGAACTTGGAACCCAGAAGGACAAATGAACTCAAAGTTAGCTAGACTGGTGCAAGGAATCATGAAGACAACTTAGGGAAAGTCTTAGTGGCAGATTCCCCTTTAATTTGGTGGCAAGTCCCTCCACCACTGTGGAAGCAGAGAACCTGAGGAGAACACCAGGAAAATTATGATAGGAGATACTGGGGAGAAGCAGATACTAATAGAAAAAGCCAAGGAACATTAACAAGGATCACAAGGCAAGTAAATTGTCAGGAGCATGAACCAAAAGTGCTGGTTATGTCTATGAGCCTGACAGGCTATGCAAGAGCTGGGCAAGGCAGGCTTCCCTGAAGCCTTGAGGTAGGCAGGCCAATGAATGGTTGAAGTAACCCTAGCTGCCTGTCTGGGTCTTTTGGATCTGGCCTTTACTAGAGGATGGATGGGTTCTTTAAGTTTATCAGGTCTGCAGATGTAAAGAAGCCATAGGGAGGAAAGCATGTGATGGAGGACAGGATGAAGACCCAATATGACTGTGATGTGCTGGAGAAATAGGCTAATTAGGATAGCAGTCAACAAAAATAAATACTGGATGTCCTTGGGGCTAAAACCCAACTGCTTGAATAAAAGATGGCAAAAATACAGACACTTAGGGCTTTTACTCAAGGAGTCAACAGAAATAATGACTGCAAAGGTTAGCAGAAACTCGGGCTGCACAATAGTTTGTGTCTGGATCAACAAAGTTATAATCTTGGTCAACTCAGCTTGGGCCAGCTTGGGCCAGCCCTTACCTGGAGTACAAGGCTCAGTTCATAGAGTCCCACATGTAGAAGAACTTGAGCAGAAGAAACTTGGTGGCATGTGACTGTGATTCAGGACATTCTGTCGCATCAATAAAAGTTAAAACCTGGGAGGTTTCCCCCAAAGGCAAGAAGAGTCAGAGAGAATGTAGGAGCTATTTTCACATAAATGAAGGATATAATGGCAATAAGGATTCAGAACTAGCATCAGAACCAAAGAGTTCAGAGCCAGAAGACATAGAATTTCAGCTCAAAGAAAGAAATCCTAGGACCCCTCTGAGCTCCTTGCAAGGGAAGAGCTGTCTCAGTAGACAGCATGTTCACTGTCAAAGTCAATCTGTCAGGAGATGCTGCAGATAGAATCGAAGAGGAATGGCCAGGGAAGCAACCATTTACTTACAACTCCAATGGTGGATTTCAGTCTTCTGAAAAATTCTCTCCAAATCTATAAAAATGATATTCATTCCCTGACTAAAACAGGCAAATAGAGTTAAGTTGTTTGTATTGTGGATTGACAAAAGTATAATTAAAATAATTTCTACTTGTAAAACACCCTTAATCTATTTCATTAGGTGATAGAAATCAGAGGTTTAAAATGTACTGTTCCATGGCAGGCACTGTGGCCATACATACTTTTTATCTTTAACTTAATCCTAAACAACCATCCTATGAGGTAAATATTTCTATTTTCTTTTAACAGATCACAAAATTATGGCTTGTAAAAGCTCCATAAATTGAATGAGATTGAGCAGGTCTTAAGTGAGAGATGAAAGACTCAAAATGGCCTTCATAAGAGTTTAAGCTTCTGATTGGGATGTAAAAACTGGAAAGAGCATTGCTCTCACCTTATAACCAAAAGATTCTGAATAATTTGTGAAATCACAACTTTTCTTGAGTAAATAAGAGATCTGAGATTGCAGAACAAAACAACCAACCCAAAATCTAAATAAAAGCAGGTTCCTCCAAGGAGACATAGGACACAACCACCTATTTATTTGCAGCATATAATGGACACCCTTCAAAATTTTTAATGAATCCTTAAAGATTGAATATGGACTAGTGTGACAACCTCACTCTAAAATAAGAAAATGCTACAAGAATTTAAAGACCCTGGGGGCACCTGGGTGGCTTAGTCGGTTAAGCGTCCGGCTTTCGCTTAGGTCATGATCTCGTGGTTTGTTGGTTCGAGCCCCGCTTTGGGCTCTGTGCTGACTGCCAGCTCAGAGCCTGGAGCCTGTTTCAGAGTCTGTGTCTCCCTCTCTCTCTGACCCTCCCCTGTTCACGCTGTCTCTCTCTATCCTAGAAATAAAAAAAAAAAATTAAATTAAAAAAAAATTTTAAAAAGTTAAAAAAAAAAAAAAGAATTTAAAGACCCTGTTGAATTGAGAGTGACCACAGCAATAAGCAATAAGAAAACCCAAACACAGCTCAACTTTGATTGATTCAAATTCCAAACTAACAACTCAAAAAAATGAAGGGGGTAATATCCATTCCTATAAAAGATGTTATCTTAAAAATAAGAAGCATAAGGGGTGTCTAGTCGGCTCATCCTACTCTTGATATTGACTCAGGTCAAGGTCTCACAGTCATGAGATTGAGTCCTTCATTGGGCTTTGAGCTACCTATAGAGTCTGCTTAAGATTCTCTCTCACCTTCTCCTTCTGCCCCTCTCCCCCTCACTCTCTCATTCTTTCTCAAAAACAAACAAATAAGCAAACAAATAGTAAAGTAAAATAAAATAAAATAAAATAAAAAGCATAAGACATACATATAAGCAAGGGAGGTGGGAAGAAAAGAACAAAATATGGTCAACAAGAGCTGATTTCAATATAACACAAACGTCAAAACTATCAGACAGGAAATTAAAATAACTATCATTTAAAAACTCAAGTGGAAAAGGTATTCAGCCTGCATGATCAGATGCAGAACTTCAACAGAGACATAAAAATTATGAGAACTCAATGGGAATGATAAAAATGAAAAGTGTGATAAAAGAATTGAAAGTATTTTAATGGGCTCAACAATAGGATCAATACAGCTGAGGAAACAATCAATTAGCAAACTGAAAGGCCAATATAACTTACGTAAACTAAAACACAAAAAGAAAAATTAGTGAAATAAAAACAGCACCCAAAAGCTTTTAGATAATATAAAACAGTCTAATGTATATACATGTAAAATCTCAGATGGAAAGAAAAGGAACAGGGCAGAAAAAATATATTTGAACAGATAATGCCCCCAAATTAATGACAAACACCAAACCACAAGATCCAAACTCTCAAAGAATATCAAACAGAATAAATACGTTCATTCCCTAAAAAATATAAACATATTATATTTAAACTTTTGAAAACCAAAGATAAAAATAAAATCTTAAAGGCAGCCATAAGGATGGGAAACACACTACATACAGAGGAACAAATATAAGAATTACCGAAGACTTTCATCAGAAACTATACAAGCTAGAAGACAATACAGTGACATATTTAAAAGATTGAAAGGGGTGGGGGGAGTCAATTACATATTTAATAAAATACCTTTTAAAATTAAGGAAAAGGGCATCTGGGTGGCTCAGTGGGTTAAACACCTGACTCTTGATTTTCTCAGGCCATGATCTCATGGTCCAGCCCCTCATTCAGCTCCATGCTGAGTGTAGAGCCTCCTTAAGCTTCTGTCTCTCCCTCTCCCTCTGCCCCTCCCAGATCTCAAAAAGAAAAATTGTTAAAATTAAGGAAATAAAAACATGTTCATCTAACAAAACAATCTATTGCCAGTATACCTGCTCTAAAAGAAATGTAAAAGGAAGTTCTTCAGGTGGAAGAAAAATGGTACAAAAGCCTGGATCTACAGATACAAATGAAAGCACTGAGAAAGACATAAGTAAAATGTCATAATTCTAATTCTGCTCTAAAAGGTAACTTATGTTGGGACACCTGGGTGACTCAGTTAAGTATCCAACTCTTGATTTCAAGTCAGGTCTTGATCTCAGAGCCTGTGTTGGCCTCTGTGTTGTGCTCCATGCTGGGCATGAAGCCTACTTTAAAAAGTTAGCTTATGTCTAAACAAGGGATGGGATGGGGCACCTAAGTGGCTCAGTCAGTTAAGCATCCAACTTTGGCTGAGGTTGTGATCTCACGATTTGTGAGTTTAAGCCTAATGCTCGGCTCTGTGCTGACAGCTTAGAGCCTGGAGCTTGCTTTGGATTCTGCCTCCCTCTCTCCCTGCTCCTCCCACTCATTCTCTCATTCTCATTCTCTCTCTCTCTCTCTCTTTCTGTCCCTCTCTCTCTCTCTTTCAAAAATAAATAAATATTAAACAAGAGCCAATAAATTTCTTCGGCAAAGAATCAAATAGTAAATATTTGAGGCTCTGTGAACCACATATGGTCTCTGTCACATATTCTTTGTTTTTGCTCTTATTTTTGTCTGTTATGTTTTGTTCTGAAAATTTTTAGAACCCTTTAAAATGTAAAAACCATTATTAGCTTGAAGACTATACACACACAGGCTTCAGGGTCTCCACTTCGGGGAGGATGAAATAAATAAACCTTTCTCTAATCTCCAGATGTTTATTTGCTAAGTACAACTAAAGCTCCTGGACATTATATATAAAACAAACATCAGAAGACTGAGCAGTGGGGAGAAAACAGAAGAAGAGCTACTGACTGAGGGACCCACAGGAAAACAGTGCTATATCTCTTGGGTTTTCCTTTTGCCTCATATATCCCAGACTTGTAGTAGAAGAAGCTGACTACCAGAAATAACAATAAGCACAGATTTTTTTCAAACTCCTAATAAATGTTTGGTTTCTCTCACCAAAGACCAGGAAAGGGGCTGTCCAGCAAGACAGAGAACTTTTAGACAATAACCAATCAACTCCAGCCAAACAGCACAGAAAAACTGTGGTCATACTACATGGACACTAGCAAGAGCCAGTGGAGAGCATGGACTTTCACCTAATCTCCATCAGAGAGTGTCAGAAAGGTCTGAGTCTTTCATTGCCCTGAGCAGTAAAATCTCACCACACTGCAGTAGACACCATGCAGGAGTCTGGACTTCTACTCTCTACTGACAGAAAGGAGGTGCCCTTGTCCTCTCCAAGCGTGGGATCAGAGGCAGCCTAGTGGCGGGTCATAATTCAATACCCCTGGCCTCAATGGAGGCCCAATGGGGAATAGTAATGAATCATTCCCACCCTCCCAGCCACAGTAATATCAATAAAGTTCTAGTGCAGGGCCAAATTACCATATCAAAAATGGTTTCAGTTGGAAATCACTTGCCATAACAAGAATGAGTAAAATGTCAACTTGAATGAAAAGAGCAACGGACATCAAAATTGAGATGACAGAGATGTTTGAATTATCTTACGAAAATTTTAAATCAGTCATCATAAAAATGCTTCAGTAAATAATTATAAACATGCCTGAAACAAATGAAAAACAAGAAGTCTCAGCAAAGATATAAAAGATACAATGGAGAACCAAAAAGAAATTATAGAACTAAAAATATAATATCCCAAATAATAAAATAAATGGATGGGCTCCACAGCAAAATGGAGAGAATATAATAATAATAATAATTAACAATTAATAATAATAATAAATCAGTGAACTTGAAGGGAAAACAATAGAAATTACTCAGTCAGAACAATAGAGGAAAATAACAGATTGAAAAAAAAATGAACAGGGGTGCCTGGGTGGCTCAGTTGGTTAAGCGTCTGACTTTGGCTCAGGTCGTGATCCCACAGTTCATGGGTTTGAACTCCGCATCCGGCTCTGTGCTGACAGCTCAGAGCCTGGAGCCTGTTTCAGATTCTGTGTCACCCTCTCTCTCTGACCCTCCCCTGCTCATGCTGGCTCTCTCTCTCTCTCAGAAACAAATAAAACATTAAAAAGAAAAAGAAAAAAAATGAACAGAGCCTCAGAGACATACAAGATTATAGCAAATGATCTAATACTCATATCATTGGAATCCAAAAGAAAAAGAAAGAGAATAAGACTGAAAAAGTATTTGAAGAAATAATGGATAAAATTTTCCCATATTTCACACACACACAATATTTTTTCTCAAGAAGCTTGGAGAATTCCAAACAGGACAAACCCAAAGAAATTTATTCCAAAACACATCATAATCAAATTTCTGAAAAGTAAAGACAAAGAAAAAATACTGAAAACAGCAAGGGAGTAATTATACCTTACCTATCAAAGAAAACAATACAAATGACAGCATATTTGTCATTACAAACTAGGGAGTAAATAGCACAACATGTTTCAAGTGCTAAAATAAAAAACTCAAAGTTACACAGAGAAAATAATCCTTAAGAATTAAGGGGAAATCAAGACATTCTTAGGCAAAGAAAACTAAGAAAATTTGTTACCAATAGTTCACCTGGAAAAAAATGTCTACAGGGAGTTTTCTGAACAGAGTGCAGACTTTGGAAAGAGGTCTCCTACATTAGATGAAAAAGCACAAAATAAAGAATCAAAACATGGGTCAGTATAATACATTTTTCTTCTCTTTCTAAATGTTCTAAATTATGTTTGAAAAATTATAACACTGCTGCTTGTGGCCCTAAATGTGTGTAGATAAAATATGTAAAAACAATTATACTACAAAGGTAATTGGGAAGGTAAAAAAAACTTAAAGGGAGAAGTTTCCATATTTTACTCAAACTGGTAAAGTGTGGACAACTGCGGGTTGTGACTAGTTATGTAGATGTAATACATAGAGATACCACAAAAGTATCTATCTAAAATATGTGCTTAAAATACCATTGACGTGGAGAAAAGGGAACCTTCATGCATTGTTGGTAGGAATGCAAGTTGGTGCAGCCACTATGGAAAAAGGTATGAGGGTTCCTCAAAAAGTTAAAAATGCAACTACTGTATGATTCAGTACTTCCACTACTATTTACCCAAAGAAGATGAAAACATTAATTCAAAAAGATATATGCACTCCTATGTTTATTGCAGCATTATTTACAATCACCAAGATATGAAAGCAATCCACATGCCCATCAATAAATGAATGGATAAAAGAGAAGTGACACACACACACTGGAATACTACTCAGACATAAAAAAAAAAAAAAAGAATGAAATCTTGCCTTTGTGACAACATGGATAGACCTCAAGAGCATTCTGCTCAGTAAATAAGTCAGACATATGATTCCATAGCCTATAAAAAGCAAAACAAATAAATAAACAAAAACAAACAGACTCTTAAATACAGAGAACAGAGTTGCCAGAGGAAAGGTGGGTGGGAGGATGGATAGGTGAAATAAGAGAAGGAAATTAAGAGATACAACTTGTATTTATAAAACAAATAAATCATGGAAATGAAAAGTACAGTACAAAGAATATAGTCAATAATATTGTAGTAACATTGTATGGTGACTACACACACTTACTGTGGTAAGCATTGAGTAATGTGTAGAATTGTTGAATGAATAATATAACATTGTATGTCTATTATAGTTTAATAATATATAATAAAAACACTATAGATAAATTAAAATTATTTTTAAAATGTTTAAATAACCCACAAGGAAAACATAAAAAGAAAACAGACATGAAAAACAGAACAAACAAAACAAAAATTAAAACAGACTTAAATCTTAACATGTCAAAATTATATTAAATGTATACATTCTAATTCAATAATTAGAAGCCAGAGATTGACATGAGGGATAAAAAATAACCCAACTTTATGCTGCCAACAAGTAATTCCTTCAATTATAATGGTAGAGGTAGGTTGGTATTAGAAGGACATAAAAAGATATACCATGCAGACATTAATCAAAAGAAAAATGAGTGACTATAAGGATCAGATATGGATCGATAAACTTCAGAGCCAAGAAAATAGGCAGAGACAGAAAAGGACATACATAATGATAAGAGGGTCAATCCACCAAGAAGACATATGAATCCAAAATGTATCCTCATCAAACAGTAGAGCTGCAAAACAGAGAGACAAAAATTGATGGAACTGAAAAAAGAAATAGACAAATCCTTAGTTTTGGAGTTGGGACTTCAACACCCATCTCTCAACAATGGATAGAACTCAATAAAACCATCAACCAAGAGAATCTAATAAAAAATTTACAGAAATATCCACCCAACAAAAACAGAA
The DNA here is from genome assembly GCA_017311185.1 of Proteles cristata cristata. NCBI lineage: Eukaryota > Metazoa > Chordata > Mammalia > Carnivora > Hyaenidae > Proteles > Proteles cristata. The sequence goes on along the minus strand of JAESUZ010001290.1, from coordinate 88,229 downwards.
TACACATTCTTTTCAAGTACTCATGCAACACACACCAAGCTAAACCATTTCCTGGGCCATAAAACAAACCTCAATACATTTCAAAGATTAAACTTCTATATTATGTATCCCTGACTATAATAGTACCAAAAAAAAAAAAAAACAAAAAACAAAACAATACCCAGAAATAAAAGAACATAAAGATAACAGAAAAGTCCCCAAACACATGGAAACTAAGCAACACCTTCTAAATAAGTTATGGGTAAAATAGAAATCCCAGTGGAAATTTTAAAAATACATTGAACTTAAAGAAAATGAAAATACAATATATCAAATTTATGGGATGGAGCTAAAAAAAAAATATATATATATATATATATATATTTTATATATACATAAGTCTGCTTGGGCCACCATAACAAAAAGCCACAGACTTGGTGGCTTAAACAGCAGAAATTTATTTCTTACTGTTCTGGAGACTAGGTCTAAGATCGAGGTGACAGATGATCTGTTTCTGGTGAGAGCTTTCCTCCTGGCTTGTAGATGCCTGCCTTCTCATTGTGTGCTCACATAGCAATTGGAGGGGAGGAAGCTCTGATAACTCTTCTCAGAAGGACACAAATCCTGTCAAATCAACACCCCATCCTTATGACCCCTATATCTTTAATTACCTGGTTATAGGTGCTGTCTCCAACGTAGTCACATTGAAGCCTGGGGCTTCAACACATCAATTTGGTGGAGGAACATAATTCAGTTCATAGAACAGTGTTCAGAGGGGAATGACAGCACTAAGAAAGAAGGAAATGTCTCAAATCAATTATCTAAGTTCTCCACTCAAGAACTTAGAAAAGGAAGCAAAATAAACCCAAAGGAAGCAGAAGGAAGGAAATAATAAGGAAAGATAAGAACAAAGGTCAACGAAGTTGAAAACAAAACCAATAGAGAAACAGAAAGCTGGTATTATGAAAAGTTCAATAACATTTACAAACCTCTAGCAGGGAAAGAAGACACAAATTACCTATATCAGGAATGATAAGAGGCATCATTAAAGACCTGGCAGACATCAAAGGATAATAAGAAAGTATTACAAAACAACTCTCTCCATGTAAATTTGACAACTTGATGAAATGAGTCAATTTTTTTAAAAGTACAAAATACCATAACTTATGCAATATGAAATAGATAATTGGAAAGGCTAATAACTACTAAAGGAATTGAACTCATCAAAATAACCCAAACTTAAGACTACCCCTGAAAAATCTCTAGGCCAATATCGTTTCATTGAATAATTATACTAAATGTTTAAAAAACACTAATTCTATACAATATTTTCTGAAAATAGAAGAGGAAACATTTCCCAATTAATTTTATGGAGTTAGTGTTACCTCAATATTAAACGTAAAAATGAAAAAGCAATAGTACAATAAAAGAAAACTACAGACTGATGCATTTCCTAATATGGGCAAAAATAAAATCTTAACAAAGTATTAGCGAATAGAATTCAGCAATGTATGAAATATAGCGTATACAAGTAGAGTATATTCCAGGAATGCAAGGGTGGTTCAAATATTGAAATTAATCAGCATCATCCATCATATTAGTAAAGTAAAGAAGAAAATTTACATTAGCATTTTAACTGGTGCAGAAAAATCATTTGACAAAATTCAACCTTAATTCATGACAATAATTCTCAGACTTCTAGGAGTAGAGTAGAACTTCCCCAACTTGATGAAGAGCATCTACCAAAAAACCACCAGGTACCATTGTACGTGATTGTGAAGGACTGAGGCTTTCCCCCAAAGACTGGAAACAGCAAGTACAGCCCCTGTCAGCACTCTGACTCAACATGGTGCTGGAAGTCCTACCCACTGCAACATGCTGAGAAGGAAAAGGAACACAGAACAAATAGGAAGGACTAACCCTGTCACTATGTGTGGGTGACATTATGATCTCTGTAGAAATTCCTGAGGAATCTGCAAAAACAAAATCCTAGGACTAATAAATGAGCTTAGTAAGGTCATAGAAACGAACATCAGCATATGAAAATCAGGTATATTTCTATGGTCTAACAAGGAACACTTGGACAACAAAATTTTAAAATATAATACTATTTAAAATGACTCAAAAATGAAATGTTTAGGTATAAATCTAACAGAACATGTACAGATGTATTCTGAAAACTACAAAATGCTGATGAAAGAAATCAAAGAAGATCTAAATAAATGGAAAGATATGCCATTTTTATATACTAGAAATCTTAATATGGTGAGGATGTCAATATTCCCCAGATTGTTATACATGTTTGTTACAATTCCTATCAAAATCCCAGCATGGCTTTTACAGACTTTTATGGGTAAATTTGTATGAAAATGGAATGGAACAAGAAGAGTTAAACATTAAAAAAAGAGAAAGTTGGGAGCTTTCACTCTATCTGATTCAAAACTTATTATGTAACCCCAGTAATCAAGACTGCGTGTTATTGGTGATGGAACAGACCCATAATGATGGAACAGAATAGAGAACCCAGAAATAGACTGTAGTAAATCCACCAAATGATTTCTGTGCAAAGGTACAGAAGCAATGTGATCAAGGAGCCTTTCAGTAAACAGTTAGACATACATAAGTAAAACCAAACCAAAACAAACTTGATCTAGGCCTCACATCTTGTGTAATAATTAACACAAACTGAAACAGGACTTTAGCATGTAAAACGTAAAGCTATAAAACTCCCTCCCATCCCCCCAAAAGAAGAAAATCTTTGGGATGTAGGACTAGGTAAAGAGTTCTTAGACTAAAAAGCATGATCCAAAAAAGAAGAAAATGATAAGTGAAAGTAAAAGTAACATGTTTTGTTCTGAGAAAGATCAAGGGAATAAAAACACAAGTTAATGACTAATAAAACATATATGCAACCAATATGCCTGATAAGAACCAGTATCTAGAGTAACAGTAAAAATGAAAAAAATCCATTTAGAGTATGGGCAAGGACATGAACAGACATTTTACTGAAGAGGATACAGAGGTGGCAACGAAGCACATGGGAAGACGTTCAGGGTAACCAACCACTGGGGAAATGCAAAGCAAAACCACAGTGAGCTATCACTACACATCTATCAAAATGCCAAAATTAAAAATAATAACCACACCAAAAGCTTATGAGAATGCATAAAAGCTGGATCAAAACATATATTGTGGTAGGAATGTAAATGGGATGACAGCTCTAGATAACAGTTTGACAATTTCTTTCAAAACTATACATACAACTACCAAACAAACCAGCCATTACACACTTGCACATTTATCCCAGAGAAATGAAAACTCAGGATCACATAAAAGCCTTACATGAATGTTTTATCAGCTTTATTCATAACAGCCAAAACTGGGAAACAACCCAGGTGCTCTTCAATGGATAATCAGTTGAGCAAACTGATATATCCACACCATGGGATACCACCAAGCAATAAAAAGAAACAAATTCACTGACATGTGTACCAACTTGGATATATGCACCAACTCTGGAGATCTATGCTGAGTGAAAATACGCAATCCCAAAGTATTGCACACTGTGATTCCACTGATTTAACATTCCTGAAATGATAAAATTATAGAAATGGAAAACAGGGATTGTAAGGGGTTAAAGGTGCGGTGGGGGTTCTGGGAAGTCTCAGTAGGGTAGCAGTTCTGCCCTGATCTGCACCTTCTTTCTCTGCACTGTCCCCTTCAGCATCGTGGTGGACATAGGACAGACAAAGGCTACTTTCAAAAGAACCAGAGCTTGCTTCTGGCCAAAGAGAATCTCTAAAGATGTGTCTATAGAAGTAGAATGAAGAGAAATTTGATTCAAGCACATAAGCATTTCATAAATTACTCTCATTGATAGCGATAAAAGTTAGGATTTTTTCAAGTCACCAAGTGTGTCCTGAAATGTAGATTGGTTTCAGTAGACCATGTCCACTAGGAAATTGCTAAAGTCAGATTCTTAAAAATGCATAGGTCCCTCCGAGGAACACTGAGGGAGGGGAATTCAGCACCAGACATTGAGATGGGTACCGATTCTTTTTTGACAGGAATAGCAGTCCTATTGTGCCAGATCTATTGATCAAAAACAATGCTTAAGTTTTCTGTAAAACATACTGCTCAACTTGTGTGTGGGTTTTAAATTCTAGGACTACCTTTGCACTCAGCCGAGCCACTCTGGAAATCAAAAAAGCAAATCCTACCCCCTGAAAAGGAATCCATAGTCATGCCTGGAAGTGGGGTGTAGGAGCTCATCCCTGGATGGCTGCTCAGACCATCGAGCCTAAGAAATACAGGTTAGGGCAGCTTCCGAGGTCTCATAGTCCATCTTATCCACTCAGTTGATTGTTGAAGAAATAGCTGTCTACTGTTATGCTGGACAGCTTCAGTCCCAAGCGATACACAAGGTTGAGTCTTGGCCAGGCTCCGTAGGAGACAGAGGATGAAGCCAGCCTGAGACTTGTAATCACAGAGATGGCCTCAGAGATGGAGAGAGGGTTTCCAAATGTGACAGACAAAACCTTATAAAGTTATCCACCTGCAGGGGAACCACCTAGAGTTGACCTCTGACTGCAGGGGCTCTGAAGAAACAGTCCAATGGAGCCTGTGGTGACAGTTGCACAGGTGTGGGCAGGGTCAGCACCAGCCCTAAGCATGGGGAGGGTCAACTGACCCTTTGTAGATAGACTGAATGCCAGCACCATCATTTAACAGCTGGTGATACTGGCTGTATATCACCTCTCTTTGCCTTGGTTTCCTCATCTGTAAAATAGGGCTCACTGTGGTAAGACTCAACATGACACGATGTTAACCATATCAGCAGCGTACAATGAGTAGAAAGGCAGACAGAGACAGAAGACACACCTGCCCCATGTACCCACACCCAGCCCTTTATAAGGCTAGCAGTTCTTAGCTTCATTCCTTAAGGGCCCTCTGGAATGTCAGGCATTTTAATTCCAATAATTGGTATCCCTTGTGAAGAGAAACAAATGTTCCAGTCCTTCTGACATTTGATGAAGCCCACAACTCCCCAAAGGCACTGCCGAAATTGAGAGTCCCTGGATAAGCCCAGCTCAGAACCTGCAGGTTCGGTGGCCTTGCCTTCAGCAGGAGGTGAGGCGTTCATTTGCTCATTGCAGCTCTCCAACAAACACTTACTGGGAATGGGATGCAGTACCATGGACAAGTCAAGTTTCCATTGCAGTCCGTGGGCTTTGAGGGGGAAAGCTTACCTACATTCTCATTGTTATGCTGCCACTCACTAGTTGCATGATCGTATTTTTTCTCAATCTCTGCAAGGCTCAGTTTTTTCATCTTTAAAATGAAGAGAGGAGTCCTTACCTCCTCTCGGGTGTTGAAAGGGTTAAATGGTAGCTTTTGGAGTAAAGGGTCCAGCACAGGCTTCATACAGAACAGAAGGTTAGTGTTTCTTGGATTCAGGAACAGGGGGAAAAAGAGGGCATATTCCATCCCTCTTAGCTCCAAGCCAGCCCATCCTCCTGGCCATGACCTCCCTGGATCTCTGGCCCATCCAGCTCACTCCTGGGTTCCCAGTCTGGGTATTCTAAGTCTCTTCTCCACATGGCTGCCTGAGCTATCCATAGCTCGCCTATGCTCAAGCTCCTTCAGTGGCTCCCAAGTACCAGGAGACAACACCCAGATGACTTATGCTGAACTATCAGGCCTCTGGTAGTCAGAGCCTACCAGACTACCCAAACTTATTCTGTACCCTACTGACCTGACCTTCTACATCACCCACTCCCCAAATCTTGGGCACTCTGTGTGCTTCCCCAAAGACTCTCCCTTTCAGTCCACTGGACACAGGCTTAGCTCACAGTGCCTTCTGAGTCTCTCACATGCCCTTGGCCCTTCTCACTTTGGGCTTTCATAGCAGCCAGGCAAATACCTGCCCTCTTCATAGCACTTAGAGTTTCTCATCCTAAGTGCACCTTTTCATGTCTGTGCCCCATGCAGGTGATAAACAGTTTCAGATGGAGTCTTATTTATGCATATCTGTAACCTCAGCCAGAGCAGGGCTCAGCATGAAAGTGTTCAGTGCATGTTTGTAGAAGGAAGGAAGGAAGGAAGGAAGGAAGGAAGGAAGGAAGGAAGGAAGGGAGGGAGGGAGGGAGGAGGAGGGAGGGAGGGAGGGAAGGAAGGAAGGAAGGAAGGAAGGAAGGAAGGAAGGAAGGAAGGAAGGAAGGAAGGAAAAAGGGAAGGAGAGAGGGAGGGAGGAAGGGAAGAAGGAAGGTAACAGAAGGGAAGGAGAGGGGGAAGAGGATGAAGGGAGAGGGAAGGAGGAAGTTAGCCAGTTACTTAGTGACTTAGTTACTTAGTTGCAAAAATGAGAAGAGAGGCATTTGACCCAGAGGAGAAGAATCAAACTTGACTTTGTGAGCCTACACTTGAGCAAATTAATCAGAGCCTGAGAAGCAAGTTCATGTTCCGGCCATGATGCCAAGAAATGAAATGGCTCCCATCCATCTTGTGCCTCTCTTTTGTTATCCAAATTATACCATGAAAGGCAGAAGCAGCATAATGAGGCCCTATGCATTCTTGGAGCGGGGGAGGGGGAGCAGAGAACAAAGGCCTCCAACCTTCCAGGAAGGAGGTGCCCTCATTTTCTTGGGCAGCCCAGCTTCCTTTGAAAGCAAGAAAGTAGCACAAATCTACTGTCATGGCAACCACTCCTAAGCCATCCTGGGAAGTGGAGTCTTACTGTAAATACTCCAGAGACCAGGTCCCCTCAATTCCCAGGCTGCCAAGGAATAGGAGCCCTTTAAAACGAGTGACAGATCACACCTTCAACCCCTAGTCCATCCACAGTGATGGATGGGGAACGCCTCCGTCCTCACCCACCACCTGCTCCACCACAGGGTGTAATTTCCCTGTCCTGAACTCCAGTTTGAAAGCAGCCTGTAACTATAAACCCAAAGAGCTGCTAACAGAGGCTCATGCATAAATAGACAAAAGGAGTCATCACCTCTTGGCTCACATTGAACACTGAACTTGTAACTGTCAGAGGGAGGCACCAGAAGCAGGCACATCTGGGTCCTCCCCCCCGGGAGCCGATGTTTGCCCAACAGTCCTGGGCCCACCAGGGCCAGATCCAGTGTAAACACTGGGCATATGCTCGTGGTTGAGAGTTCCTTGGGACCAGGCACTGTAGCATGAAGTTCCTTGGGACCAGGCACTGTAGCATGAAACTTATGCACATTCTCCTTTACTCATCGTCATGAGTTCCTATAAGCACATGGGGCAGAGCCGTCTGCAGGCCTGGAACTCAGACAGTTATGAGAGACAAAATGACCTCTGTCTTATTGGCGCCTTTAGCTCCTAGGGTCCACTTATGGCAGGCGCTACAACTAGCAAGGAGCATAGTCCAGGCTTACCCACAATCCTGCCTGACTTCGAAGCCCACAGTTCACAGTGGTGATACCACTCAGCATCCAGTCAGATGCACACAGCAAGAATGTAACATGGAGTGCCAGTCACAAAAGTGTTGAACGGCTACAGAATTAGGGGGAGAAGCTAAGGTTACCCAGATGCTAGTAACCATGGGGAGTTGTTAATAGCTCTGGAGCTGGAGAAGCAAGAGAAGAAACAGTGTAGCCAGAGCTGTGATGATGATCACCCCACCTCTGAGGCTCAGGGCACACACTGCCCCTCCTGTCGCTGTGGGAGCCACCATCCCTGCCATTTAGCAGTGAGTGAGGTGCCCTCACTCTGGTGGACAGTGCGTGAGCCAGAGCCCACGAGTAATGTGTGGTCAAGCAGGCAGGAGCTTGCCGCTGCTGCTGCTGGAGTCGATGGGCAGGTTAGTGGGGACAGGAGGGTGGACCAGGAACCTGTTACAGTTGCCAGAGGCAGCAGCAGATAAAGGGGGGGAAAAGATGGCTTCTCTCTTCCTATGCCCTCCTGTCCCCTCCCAGGGCCTCCCATCGGGCAGGACTGAACTGGAAGGTAGCCAGGAAGTCATCTGGGGAATGTAGTCGCAGGCTTACAGCCCCCCTGTGGCACTGAGAATGTGAAACACCAGAGATGGCTCTGGGGGCCTACTGATGGTCTAGCACCAGGCTGGCAAATGTCCCTGGCCCCAGACCTCAGGTCTGATTGACAGACAGTGGCTTCCCAGGACACTGCAGGGAGGTTTCCGTCCAGGCCTGGGCTCAGTAGGAAACCAAACAGTAGATGGTTGACAACATCCTGGAGGTGAGAGGGAGAGTGTTGGTGTATGCATCTTGTATTCATCATCTGCACTGCAGTGAGAAAGCTCCCAGTGCATGGACCAACACCTCCAAGATGAAATCTGATAAAGACCCAAGTGTAATCAATGTACTAACACAAGCCACCATCTGCTGAGCTGCTCTTGAATGCCAGGCACCATGCTGCACCCTTTAAATACACTTTCCTCATTCAGTCTTCATAAGAGCCCCAGCAAACAGACATTTGTATCCCTGTTTTACAATCAAGGACACTGACATTTAGAAGTTTCTGTAAGTTAACTCGTGAATGAAGAGGTAGCAGAGTTGCTATTGGGCCCCAAAGGTGGCTCCATGCTTATACACGTTTCCTCGGAACATCCCATGACCAACTCCCACACCAGCATCCCCAGTCCAGGCCTTGTGTGGCTCAGGTAGACCGAGTGCTGCTTTCTCTTCTGGTTTCTAACCACGTGACTCCCTAGGTTAGGTTCACACGTGTCCAGATGGTCCTTCAAAGTCCATCTCCTCATGTCATCCCTCACTTCACACAGGTGCACCCACCACCACTCAAGGCCTTCCCAGGCACTTCATAGTTGCTCCAGAGAGTCCCACTCATCTGGTTTTGGAGGCAACCTATGAATTTGTCATTCTGAAAGTTTCCAGGAGATTCTGATTCTCTATCCACTCTAGAAAACCCAGGCATCCAAAGCCCTCTGGTCCTGCCTCCACCCGTAGCCTCCTGACTCAGCCTTTCCAGCCTAGACAGTGGGACCCAGCTGATCCTTGACAGCCTGTGATTCCCCCCAGGACACTCTGCTTCTCTCTGGGGTCTTTGCCCTCTTCACAACTCTTCCTTCTATAGACCCTCCTCCTCATTCTGCTGGACTCAAGTCTTGTCCCGCCAGGCCCTCTGCAGGACCAGCCACCCTGCTCTGTGCTCTCAGAGTTCCATGTTGTCCCTTCTTGCAGCAATGTCCTGACTGGGTCCCCTCACCCCATCATGCTGCAAGCTCCTCAGATGGGGATCCATTACTGTTGGTGTGTATCCCCAGAAACAAGTATTGCATCTGCCACCAAGAGAAGCTTTAAAAAATGTAGGAGGAGCTGAGTTTCTTTTCCACTGCACAGGCTCTTCTGTTCACACCTCATATTGGCACAGGCTTTTCAAAGCTGCCTGGAGAGGACTAGCACTTCAGCTAAATCCCACCTGCATGGCATGGGATGGGATAGAGAGGTCATGAGCATGAGTCTGAGACTAAGATAAGCCTGGGCTTGAATTCCCAGCTTTGCCATCCACTTGCTATGTGCCCTAGGGTAAATCTCCGCCATTTTCCAAGCCTCACCTAAGAATGGAGCAATGTGCTCTAGGGCACAGGAAGGTGGTAAGAATTAACGTGGCAGCCTGTGTAAAGCACCAGGCATTCAGGGGCCTTATGTAACTGGGAGACTTTTCACGAGCTGTGACTCTGACCCGAAAAATGGCCTAATTCCCCTCCTAGTTTCTCCCCCTTCCCTTTGCTGACTCCTTGCCATTTTTCCAAAAGTGACACAAGACTCACATTGGTTCTGTGCATGAGATGAACCTGCCCCATGGGCTGTGCGCAGATGCGGAGGACGGGGAAGAGTGGTTACCTGGCCCAGGGCCACCTCCTGATGTGACTGCTCAAGCAGGGAGAGGCCTGTCTCCCTGACTCTGTGCCCCATGCAATTCCATTCACCAGGGACTTTGCAAGCCTAGTTGGGACTCAACTTTTAGCCTTTACAAACCTGAGTAAACCCCATAAAGACAAAAGAAAGAGTTTCTCTGTCCCCAGATGTCTTGGAAAACTGTCACCACAGGCACACAGACACCAGTGCTTTCCACACAGCTGGACACACGGCAAGGTGTGGACCAGCCTCGAGCTTCCTGCCACCACTGGACATTTAGACCCTGTGTAGTAGCAGACTCTGTGTGATAACACAACTGTATTTATTCACCAGGACGTGACATTCTGGACAGGCCATCCGTTGTTCAGTGGGGAGGGTGTGTCTGGGGCCCTCCTGGCTCTGACATGGACCTGGGATCAGGGAAGCTCTTCTCCAGGCCCAGCCTCTTGTCCCAGTCTGCACAGGGCAACTATCAGTCCCTGAATGATACTGCAGGTGACCTGCCCACCTAGCTGGCATATTGCCTGTGATACAGGTTCTGTCCTTGGTCAAACTGCCCAGGCTCCTCTGACCTTTCCAACGAGGCCTACTTCCATGTTGCTCTCTGCATTGTCCAGTTTTAGCAAGAATCCTGCTAGGCCATTTAACCAGAACCCCCCCTCCCCCACCCCACCCTCAGTATCAGTAGCAGACCAGCCTGGATACCTATTTAGGTTCCTCATCCCCCACGGTCCCCCAGGTTTGCCTTCAGAGAGAGTCCTATTAGATTGGTTTCGCCAGAAGCCCTCCTCAACCCCTGAGGCCTCTTGGTAATTTTCCATCCACCGCCCCCACCCCCATTCCTTGGCTGTACATTCCCATTTGCCCAGGCACGCTGAGTCCAAGCTCTGTCCCCACTGCAAGACTCCAATATAGTGGTCCCTACCCCTCTCATCTCCCACCCCCCTCCTTTAATAAAGTCTGCTTTACCATCTTCAGTAAGTCTCAGGAGTTTCTTTTTTCCTTTAACACTTGCACAGAGTAGAAGAACATGGCTATGGTATTAGGCATCTCAGCACTAGGGTCTCTGGGTCACAGAGACTCAGACACCAAACTCTCCACCAGCTGCCTTACATTCCACCAGAGATTTGTGAGGAACTGTGTACAGGGGCCATGGGGAAAGGGACAGATAGCTGAGTGTGAGCCATTGGCCAAATCCAGTGCCAGCAGACCTGGCCCTCAGGTCTTGGGTCCCTGACCCCTAATGTTTAGCTATAATTGTAACAGCTATCCTCCAAGACCTCTGGGAAGATTACATTAGAGTCCACACAATCACTGCTCTTGCTGTATGATTGAGGCCCTAACAAAGCATTCCAGATGCAGTACACCATGTAAATGTCTGCACAGATCACAGGAGGGAGGGGCTATCTTTGCCAGCCCCTGAGAGGCTTGTGACTTGTCCAAGGTGCCCTGCAAGGACACGGCAGGTCTGGGCTTCTGAGCAGTTGTCTGAAATGAAGTTCAGGGGCTGAAGTACTGGACAAGAGGACAAAGGGACATCCTTCTCCGAGACCCTACCATCTAATTCCAAATTTCAGAACGGAATTCCAGGAACCATGTTATGAGCTGCCAGGCCTGGCTCCATCATCCTATACACAAGAACCAATACATGGCTTTTGTTATTGTATTATTTGCTAAACCATTTGCAAAGCTTAGTAATAGAGCTCTTTCAATTGTCTCAAACCTACCACAATACGGCTGCCTTCCTCAGACCTCATAGCCTGGGCCATGGTCCTCGTTTCTTGTCAAATTACCATTACTGATGTGTACTTGCCCGACCATCTGGAAATGTCTATCATAGCTGTAGATTTTCAAGGAGTTGCTATTTTCTCATTAGAACCAAAATTCTCACTAAATAGGAGATGAAATTGTATTCAATTCCTATTGCATCTGTAACAAATTACCATAAATTTGGTGGTTTAAAACAACACATATTTATCATCTTATGGTTGTAGAGGCCAGAAACCTGAAATGAGTCTCACTGGGCTGAAATCCGGTGTTGCCAAGATTGTGTTCCTTTCTTGAGGCTATAGGATAACATCTGTGGCCTTGCCCCATCAATTTCTCAAGCTGCCTGCATTCCCTGGTCCACCATGTCTGCAAATCCAGCAAAGGTGGGTGGACTCTTCCTCACACCTCACACCTTACACCTTCTGTCTTCCTCTCCCAGTGTGAGGACCCCATGACTCCTTGGGCCCACCCAGATAATCCAGGGTACTCTCCCTACCTTAAAGACAGCTCATTAGCAGCCCTAGCTCCCTCTTTCCATTAGCTTATACATTCACAGGTTGGGAGGTTAAGATGTGGACCTCTTTAGGGGTCACTACAAAGCCTACCATAGAAACGAATAAAAATGCTTGATCTGGAAAGGCTTTTAGGGCTATTGGATTTAGTCAACTCACAAACTCCAAAACTCCCTCCCCAGCATTCCCAGTGAGGCTCGTGAAACTTCTGCTTAAACACATCCATGGACAGCATCTTCACTACCAGAGATCAACTCTACAGTCCTCTGGGTGCTCCTGAACCCAAGCCACCCTCTTGCAATGGGATCCAAGCTCTGTGCTTTTCAAGGAGCATCTGCACCCATCACCCTCACCTCTGCTCTGCAGTTGCACACAGGAGAGCATGTCCTCTTCACCTGCCACAATTCCAGTGCATCTCCAAGTGATACACCCATGGGCAATGTCTTTTCTTAAACATGGCAGTCAAAGGAAACAAAATAGTACAGATGTTATTAATCTTTCGTTATGCTCTGCATGAAATCTTCAGGTGGACATTATTTTACCCCTGCTGCAGATGAGGAGACTGAGATGCAGAAAGGTGAAGTCACTCACCCATAGTCACTCACCTAGGTGACTGAGCTGGTGCTGCATTGAGATTTGCTGACCAAGGAGCCTGTGTCTGCTCACTCAGCCACACTGCCCTGTCTCTAGTCCCTGCTCATGGCTAGAAAGAGCACTGAACAAGGAGGCTAGAGACCTGGGTTTCTTAATTTATAGCCGTACAATGTAAATTCCAATTTCTTTATTTTGAATGGGTCTGACTATAATGTGCCAGGGCTGGTGGGAGATCAGATAGACCAGCAGTAAGAGAGCTTAGGAACCTGTAAAGGGTCTCAGGAAGAGGACGGGTCCTCCTGGCCACGCTTCTGCTGGCTGTGTCCTGTGCTCCATTTGCACAAGTTCTCTGCAACCCCATCTTGCTTCTAACCTCTACTGAGCTAGCTGTCCCTGAAAACTCCAAAGCTGTAAAGCTAGTGCTTGTCCATCCAGTACTGGGAAGGTCCAAGAGAATACTTGTCCCAGGAAGGTGTTTAGTGTCTGGAAATCCAGTCCAATCAAGTCTCCAACCTGCTTTGCCTTTTAGTGTCCTATGTCCATGCAGTGAACATGACGGGTGCCCATCACTATGGAGGCATCAGAAACCTGAGGTGATGGAGACCAGTGCTTCTTCCAAGGAGAGAGACAGATATGTGAGCAGCCTATTCCAACAGAGTACTGATCACAGGGAAATCCAGGAACAGAGAGCACAGCCACTTCATCCAGAGCCCAGCAAGGTCCAGAGGAGAAATTTCTGAGTCCAGCCAAGAAGGATCAGAAGGTGGTCTTCCACCTGGAAGAAGGACAGCAGACATGCACACTCAGCAGCAGAAATTCTGCAGATGAGCTCTGCCTGCTTGAGACCCCCCAGAGACAACAGGGCAAAGCAATATGTGGGACACGGGCACAAGAAAGAGGTTTTGCCTCTGATGAGAGGCTTTGCCATCAAGCAGCCTTCTTCTCAAGGTTGCCATTTATTTGTTTTGTCTATTATTTATTTCTGCAGATGCTGGATTTTGTTGGAAATCTCAGGAAACCTTTGTCTCCATAATAAACTCACCTAAAAATAATTCTAAGACAGAATTTCCTTTTGTCCCAAACCAATAAAATAAATCAGTTCAGTCAGCAATTCAATGTATTCCTTCTCCCTAGTGTCTTTAGAAAGCTCTTCAAGTTCAGGCTTGAGTTTATGGTCTGCTGATGCTATCACTGTGGATGTGTGTCCATCCCTCTGACACTCAACGTCACCAGAATTGAGTTTGGGAGGTGGGGAGAAGCTGGAAAAAGACAAAGAAGACACTGGGGTGATGGGGGGCTCTGCCTTTCCTTCACATCTAGCCACTATGAGCAAGACCTCATCAAAGTCTTTAACAGAGAATTTTGAAAGGAAAAAAAATAGCTAACACACACCAATCCCAGAAGACTGTTCTAATTTCTGCCCCCTCTCCAACAAAGAATAAGAACTGGGTCTCCTGCCCACTGGAAAGAACCAGGGAAAGTCTGCCTTGTGAGGGAAGGCAGTGGAAGTTGAGGGGAAATTCAACCATACTTCTACAGACTAGCAGCAAACAACTGAAAATGGAAACATATATATTTTTAAAAATCATATATTGTGCCATTAAAAAATGTCATATACTTAGGGATAAATCTAACAAAATATGTGAAAAATTTGTATGCTAAAAATTCTCTAACTGATGATAGAAATTAAATAAGACCTAAAACTACAGAGAAATGTAGTGTGTGGATTGGAAGACTCAAGACTGGTAAGATGGCAATTCACCCTAGACTGATCCAAATTCAAGGCAAACTCATTAAGAACCTCTAAAATTAGCAAGCCAGTTCTAAAATTTTTATTGAAAAGCAGAAGATCTTAGAATAACCACAACACTTTTTTTTAAAGAGAGAGAGAGAAGAAATTTGGAAGAATCTCACACCTGACCGAAATACTTACTATATAGTAATCAACACCATGTGGTCTTGGCATAAGGATAGACAACAGAGAGCAATATGATAGAATCAGAAGTTCAGAAATAGGCTCACATGTATGTGATCCATTGATCTGCAACCAGCAGGCCATGCAATTGAATAGGGAAGGGAGAATCTGTCCAACAAATGGTCCCAGGACAATTGGATGTATGCATCTTAGAGTGCATCCTGAGTCCTGCACCAGATGCAGAACAACACATAACTGAAACAAAGCATAAAACAAAATGTAAAACCAAAAGCTAAAATGCATACAGAGAAAACATAGGAGAAAAATTTCTGGGTCCTTGGATTAGTTAAAACTGTTTTAAATGAGACTTAAAAATCATAGACCACAAATGAAAAAAAACTAATTGTTAGACTGCATCCAAATTAAAATCTGTTTTTGAAAGATACCATTAAAAAACCCCAAAAAGTTAGGCCACAGACTGGAATACATATAGATATATATAGATATATAGATATACATGATCTGATAAAGAACCTCTTCAGAATAAATAAAGGATACTTATAACTCTCTAATAAGAAGACCAACAACTCAATTTTTAAAGATGGGAAATTATTTTAAGAGGCGTTTCACACACAAAAGAAAGATATATGAATGGCACACAAAAATGCACAATAGCGCTCTTCATTAGGGAAATGTACGGGTTTGCTCAGACTGCTATCACCAATACACAGATTAGGTGGCTTGCATGACAGCAATTTACATCTCATGGCTATGGAGTATTCAAGTTCAGGATCAAAGTGCCAGCAGGGTTAGTTTTTCTGAGGCTTCTCTCTCTGGCTTGCAGACAGCCTCCTCACTTGGACTTTCCTCTCTGTGTGTGCATCCCCGGTGTCTCCTGATGTGTTCAATTTCCTCCTCTTATAAGGACACAAGTCAGATTGGGTTAGGGCCACACTAACAGCCTCATTTTAATGTAATTACCCCCTTTAAATGTCCTATCACCCAATTCAGTCACACTCTAAGATACTGAGGGTTAGGACTTCAACATACGAATTTGGTGGTATTCAGTCAATACAGGAAATGAAGTTAAGACTACATTGAAATACCATTGATTATTAGAATGGCTACTAGAATGGCTAAAGTTACAAAGAATAATAATAACAAATATCAGCAAGAATGTGGAGCAACTAGAATTCTCACATATTGCTGGTGGAAATGAAATTAGTACAGCCACTTTGGAAAACAGTTTGGCAGATACTTGTAAAGTTAAACATACATTTACCATACAACCTAGGAATTCTACTCGGTACATTTGCTCAGAAGGGAAAGCATTTGTCCTCATGAAGATCAGCTTCACACATAATAGCCCAAAAAGTGAAAGCAATCCAAATGTCCATCCACTAATGAATCAATAAATATCTATGATATATGCAAGCAACAGAATATTATTCAGCAATTCAGCAATACAAAGAAATGAACTATTGATATGTGCAATGGCATGGATGAATCGCACAAATATTGTTGAGTGCATGAAAGGAATCAAACACAAAATGGTAACATTGTGAGTTAACACTTATCTGACATTTTGGAAAAAGCAAAATAAAGAAAGAGAAACTAGATCAGTCATTGCTAAGAGCTCGGGTTGGAGGAAGGCATTGATTGCAAAAAGTTGTAAAGGAACTTTTTGGGATTATAGAAATGTTCTATACCTTGGTGGTAGTGGTTACAGGACTGTGCATTCACCAAAATTCAATAAAGTATACAATTTAAATGAATAAGTGTTACTGTTGGGAAATTCGACAGCAACAACTCAGAATTATAAAAATCATCAAGTTGAAGTAGGATACAGTAGGTAAGTTACATTTGCATTAATAATAACAATAAAAGCTACAAATTTAATGAGTCAAAGTTCCAACCAAAGAAGTTAGAAAAGCAACAGCAAAATATACCCCAAAAGGAAGAAAGGAGATAAGAGCACTGACTACAGAAATAGTGCAATAGAAAATAGTGTTTTTTAAAAATCCAAAGTTGTGTCATTGAAAGAGCTAATAAAATAGACAAATTTCTGACAAGCATAATCAAAAATTAATAAAAGGAGGCATTAAGAATCTCAAGATTGATAATGGGACATAACTACAGATACAGTAAAAATCTAAAAATAGTAAAGCAAATAAACAACTTACAAATTTCTAGTAAAATAAAACTTAACCAAATAGACTCAAAAAGAATAAAAAGCTTTAAAAAACCTGTATCACTAAAAATATTAAAACATTAGATTAAAATCTCATAGATCATCAGACCCAGTTGGTGAGAAAGAGGCCCTAACACCAAAGCCTTGAGAAGCCCCTGTGTGCAGAGGCACAGACGCCACCGGGGAGCCTTTGCACAATGGGAGCCAGAGGTGGTGTGGGAGAGGCTGGATCTGGGCAGGGTCATGTCCCCCACTGCTCCTCAAGCCTCTAAGAATTCTGGTCTTGCCTCAGAGGACAATGAGACATTGGGTGGTTTTAAGAATGGGATGAGGTGCTCAGATTCACACTTTCAAATGATGGCTCCAGTGACTTGCAGAGAACAGCTGAGCTAGACAAGAGCAAGGAGAAGGGGGAAGCCAAACAGGGGACTGCAGACCAGGTCGTAGAGGGCAGGGCTTGTACTGGTGAGGTGGCCATGCAGTGGACAGAGAACCCAATGCTCTATCCTTTTCCTGAAGCATCTATCAGTAGTGATACCAATGGGTGCAGGCTCATGCCACATGGAAGTCTCCAGGGCATCCCTATTAGAAATGACTCCTAGAAAAATCAGGAACAAGGGATCCCCTTCTGCCTTCTGAAGATGGGGCCAATGAATTAGCTAATTGTTCATCTGGAGAGTAGAAAATAAAGTTTAAAAGGGCTAGAATACAGGGTCCAAAAACAGGTGGAATATGAGGAAGAGTGGGCATGGCCGATGGCAAACAAGGACAATGTATCACCCAGGGGTATCGCCCAATAGAGTCATGAGGCACCAGAGGTGTCTCTGCCTGGAGTGCATCCCCAGTAAGTTTCTGCCACTGCCACTGCCTGGGCAGAGGTGGAGGGAGATCTCTGTCCTCCCTAGTGGCATTAGTCAAGTCTGATGCTTAACACAGGACTGGAGAAAGAGAAGGCAATTTACTTTCCTTCATGCCTGCTGTGTGCCAGTTATGTGTCATCATTAGTGTGTTCCACTACTGCTTACCTGTCCACCCAGCTCCTAAAACAACCAACCCTCAAGATAGATTCCCCTATTTACAGGTGAGAAAAATTCAAGCTCAGAGAGCTTCACGGACTTGCCTAAGGGTCCTAAGTGCTGAATAGAGGAGCTGAAGGTCTAACTCAGTCCCAAGCTGTTTCCTCAGTATCACACAGTGTATCAGCCAAGAATCTCCAGAGAAACAGAACCAACAAGAGAGAGAGACATTTACAATAAGGAGCTGGCTCATGTGATTATACAGGCTGTCAAGTCCAAAATCTGTAGAGCAGAAAAGCCACAGAACCAAGAGCTGGTGTCCCAGTTCCATGGCCATCTAGCATGAAGAATTCCATCTTACTGGGGAAGGGAGAGTCAGCCTTTTGTTCTGTTCAAGACTTCAACTGATTGTACAAGTCCCACCACATTATGAAGGGCAATCTTGCTTTCATCTCATCTACAAACACCCTCACAGACACACCCAGAATACTGTCTGACCAAATATCTGAATGCCATGTCCCAGCAAAACAGACACACACACACACGTATATTTCACCATCACATACAACCAACCTCTCATAAACATTTTTAAATGAATACATGAAGAATTGCTTATTTGGGAAAAGCTTACTTTAATAAAGAGCTGCATTACTGCTCAAATAATAGCCACATTAAAAAAAATCTAACACATATTTCCATTGAAATTTTACTATGCAGGTTCCAAAATATTTAGAAATCAAATAATAGTCAATAATAGTCCAGGAAAACCTAGACAGCAGCCTCCTATTGCTCAACCCATGAAGAGAGCCTCCACTCAAGAGGGAAATAATAAGAGAGTTTTCAAGCCTTTTGGCAGCAGCAACAAAGAACTTGCTAACTACAAACTATTCACACAGTCTTCAAATGAAGGCAGCAGGACTGTGGGTAATTGTTAGCTTTACGCACCCTGCCTGTGACCCCCTGGGAGACAGGGTACGGGTCTCCATGGGCTGAAGCTGGCACTTGCTCTGAACATCCCAGAAAACAGTCTTTCATTCAGGCTCCACACAAAACAAGGCTGACTCTCCTTCTGGGCCATCCTGTAAGCTGTGCAAGGGTCCCTGTGGTAGCCCACAAATGGTGCAAAAGAAAGAGCATGAATCCTAGAAGGGAAGATACGTGTGTCTGTCCATGACAATTGTAAAGAGCCCCCCAGGGAGGAGAAGTGCAGCAGGGAGGCTCAGTTCATGGCCACTGAGTTGTGAAGAAGGCAAAGGGGAAGGAAGGAACTCTCAGAGAAGCTGGCAGCTCGTGGGAGAGAGGAGGGCAGAATCTGTCAGCAAGCAGAAGGCCTATCATTAGGATAATTATTATTATTTATTAAACATTTAGGAAGTGCCAGCCATGTGCTAGCTATTGTCACAATCCAATCATAGAATTAGATCCAATGCCTCTAGAAAAGTCTCTCTAATTAGGCAGGATGAACATAGACAAAGGAGCTGTGCTAAAGATGTGTTTTAGGTGAGGAAAGGACACTCCATCCAGGCAGAGCTAGCCTCACACCCCCGGAGAGCCCCTTTCTTCTTCCCAGGAGTGCAGAGACCCATGTAGAGAGGTTGGTCACGTAGCTGCCTACTTCGCAGCTTTAGCCAACATCCCACCAAGCCTTGGCCACACACACCAGAATCACTTTGTAATTGTCTTCAGGACATTCACAGATGTATGCTTCAGTTCGGAAGCCAGCAGCACTCAGCAAGCCATGAAGCTTCCTTCAATGTTCAGTAGTAGGTGGACCATTCTATTTGGACTCTTGCCAGGGGCCGGGGTTTGGGAGACAAAGTTGAATCTCTGCCTGCAAAGACCTCACTGCTTGTGGAGAATCTTTTAGTTTGTCCCGAGGAGAGTCTATGCTTGGTCTATAGGCAAACTGACCCAACAGTTTAAGACATGACAATCCTCTCTGAGGGAAGACCTCCAGAGTATGGACACGTTGGCTTCATTCAACTGGCATTGCTCCTTCACACATTTAAGAACAGTCAAGCCCGACACATTCTAAAGGGAGGTTCAGCATGACACCCCTCTCCCCCAAAGAGCAGACTTAGCTTAACAGATATTTGCAAATCTGTAGCTCTGAGGTGGCATTAGTTCATTTCCAGAGTTTAGCTGTAAAATACAGACTGAGTTATGGTGTGTTAGGTCTCAAGCAAATTCACACTGGCCTCCATTAAACTGTATGAGGTTAAGAAATATACTGGATTCAGGGGGCATATATTCTGCTAACCAAAATTATATACTAGCCATTTGTCGTATCCATGTGGGCGTTCTTAAATCAAGGCTCTAAAGGTGAATGCATTGGTTGTAATTATATTATCAGTGTCAGTCATGACACAATTCATGGGGGCAGGAAGAGGGGCTCTTGATGGGAGTCCCTTCCTAATTGTCTCTGTAGAACAGCACCGAATCAGGTGTCTATCATGGGGAAGCCAAGAAGCAAACAATCCCCATCACAGTAAATCATTTTGTTAAATGAATGAAGCAAATCCCCAGCAATGCAATATTAAAGTTGCAAATGTATTCATTGGAAAAGCAGAAGGTGAGCAGGTTCTCACAGAAAAGGGAAACTGCCCAGACGCTACCGAGCAGAAGGGAGTGTGCTTCTCTCAGCCTTCCATCAACACTCAGAGCTACACGCACGCTCTTGGTTCTGAAGCCTATTTTCCCAATACACGCAGATCCCCCAGCACCCACACAACAGTCACCGCAGACCATATGCTCAGAATGTCAGAGCTGGGAGGGATCAGAGTCCAGCCCCCTGATTTTTCAGACTGATACACCAGGGCATTACAACGGGGGGTGGTCCTTAGGCTTCCTCTCATGGAAAAGCCACATCATGTACCCCTCCCCGCATCCCTGTTTCCCCATGGAATCAGTTGGAATGGATGGCCAGGGCAGCTTTAGAAGGAGACAGCAGTGATCCTCAGCAAGACATTCTTTTCTACCCAGGAGTGAACAGATTGCTACCACATGTCCTCCTCCTCCTCCTGCCCCTCCCCCTGCTCCTCCTTCTGCCTCTCCCCTGCTCCTCCTCCATCTTGCTGGGAGCTCAGAGAAAGTCATCAGAGCCAGGACCCTCATGTCAGGCCTGTGAATCTGCTTACCCAGAAAGCTCAGCCATTACTTCCAAGTTATCCAGCTTATTATGAGCAGCCACTGTATGCACAGCTATAACACACACACACACACACACACACACACACACACACGTATGCACACATGCAAGCTTCCAGGAGCACCTGTCAGAGCCTGAAGGTAAGACTGGAGCCATCCATTTCCTCATATTTTATATTGCCTTAATGTACTTTAAAGCACTTAAGAGACAGTACTATGTAATGTGTGCCAGAAGTCAACTTCGGTCTATACTCTTGGGTTCTTTGGTAGCAGTTCTTGGGTGCTTAGGTAGCAGTAAAGGGACCCTAATCAGGAACAGAAACAATTTCAAAGACATCACTAAGTCTGAACCAGATGACACTTAGCAGAGTGTATGTTAGAAGTAGAATTTTATTGGTGGGATAAAAGTTTAAGATATGGGATTGGCTACAAAAACAGGTCACACCACCTTTGCACTTAGAGGTGTGAAAGGCCTGTAGGTGAGGAAAGAGATGCAGCAGTGTCCCCCAGTCAGGGGACATGACTGGGCAGTAAGAGACAGCCTTTCTGGAACAGTGAAGAGAGAGGGGCACTCTCAAAAATCAAAGCAGGAGCTGGTTCCAGATCACCTGTCCTCTCACGGTCTGGGAAAGTGGCCCACTATCAGCAGAGTTGAACCAGACTCCTGGAGAGGACCTGGCTCTCAGGTTGTAGGATCTTAAGCTGCTTGGTTAGAGAAGTGCCCCCTCCTTCCTTGGCAAGATCAGGGGACTGCCAGGGTGTAGGTTACAACAGATTGACTCTGCAGCCCCTTGACCTGCAGTGTCTTCTGCCAGGTAGCAATCATTTTTTGGTGGTCCCTAGACCCTTCGCTGAGGTGATAGCCTGGATGCCAGACCCAGTGGAGACAGCTTTATGAGGAGGAAGATGGTCCTCTGAAGCTGTCTTCCCCTTTTGCCAGAAGGAGGCTTTAATGCCGCCCTCATTCTGACCTCTTCTCAGGAGGACAGCCTGCAGGGAACTTGTCCGCAGAGGTTCTGCTTACCTCTCAGGTTGGAGAAAAGGGAAGAGAAGTCCTTCCTGTAGGAAAGGATGGAGAGATACTGCATGGTGGCCAGGCCACTTCCAGGATTTCCAAACTAAATGTGAGACCAGCCAGGGGGGCTCATATGCTTCTTAGTACTTTAGCTGTTCAGATGGAGACACAAATAGGTGGAGAATACAGTTTAATCACAGCTGTGGATGTTTTGGGTAGTGGAAAGGAAATATTGACTCAAGGTGGGCCAGAAGGGAGGACATTCTGAGCAGGCAGATGGAGCAATGCTGTCCAGAGTGTATTTTCCAATCATGCCACACCTGCTCCCCACCCCACCTGCTCTTCACACGGTTTCCTGGATGTTCCTCCCATTTAGAGTCTTGAAGTCTTTAGGGAGTGGGGCCGGGACTCACCCGTAATCAATAAAATGCGGCAGATATGTTTTCCCAGAATTGGTAAAAACAAGGGATGGGACCCTGCCTGTTGGGCTGGACCTAGGCCATGAGAGCCCCTAATGCAGCCACACGAAACACCTGTGGTCCTTCTATGGCTCCTCCCCGAGGCCTCCAGATGATTCCAGCCTTGGCCTTTGAGTCACCCCCAGCCCTTCTGCAGCAGGGATGAAGGACCAGATTGTCCAGGAATCTAAGGAAGATAAGCAATGCCACTGGCAAGAGGACTCTGCTTGTTTTGGGCTTAGGAGCAGACACACAGCTGGGTGCCCACCTGGCATGAAAGCTGGGTCTCCCAGTGGCACCTTCCCATCTGGACCCATTCGAGAACTGGTGAGCTGGGACAGAAGGCAGTAGTTCAAACAGACCATGAAAAGGGCTTTGCTGTTGCCACCCTGACTTGCTCCCTTTGGGGAGTATCTCCACATCTGCCTAGAAGGTTAGGTCTCAAATGTCTTATTTCCATGGATGAGGGACATGTCTGCAGAGGGGCTTCTGTCCAGGCTTCAGGTCGACGCCAGATCTCAGAGACACACTCCTAAGTCAGAGAAGCATCACCTGTGCCCACCTGCTCCTTCGCTTTTCCTTCTGTTAAAAAAGAAAAAGAAGCAACAGGCTCCAAACTGAGTCACCTGTGCTAAGCCCATGTCACCAAACCAAGACTTAATGTCTAACATAATTGGAGTTTCAGCCTCTCCAGGAATGAAATCATAATCAGTCAGTCTGGAATTTTCTGGTCAGTGTGAGTGAAGTAATCCACCTGATAGAACCCTGCTATCCCCAAAGGAAGGTGATCTTGCCTGAAAGAATTCATTTTTTTTCTAATAACTTCCTTATCCCTCCTCTGTCTGCTTGTAGTAGGCTTCCATTTTGTACAGTTCCTCAGATTTCCTTCTGATGTGGGATTGTGGAGCCCAACAGTCAAGAAAGAATTCTTGAGACATTTTATAGTATAAAAAGGTGATTTTATTAAAGCACAGGGATAGAACCCATGAGCATAAAGGGCTGTGTTATAAGTGTGAAGACTGACTGCCTATATAGGGTTTTCTATCCTATTGAGGGGAAGGTGACATTAGGATTCCAAGAAATTGAGTCTGTAGGTTTCTGAAGGTTAGAGTTCTAATTATTCTCAAGACTGTGCTTTTTTTTCTTTAATGTTTATTTATTTTTGAGACAGAGAGAGCATGAGCAGCAGAGGGGCAGAGAGAGAGAGGGAAACACAGAATCCAAAGCAGGCTCTGAGCTATCAGCACAGAGCCCAACCCAGGGCTCAAACTCACAAACCACAAGATCGTGACCCAAGCCAAAGTAGGATACTTAACCAACTGAGCCACCCAGACACCTTTTTTTTTTCTCTAAGTTTATTACTGGGGTGGGGCAGCAGGCAGCAGAGAGAGAGGGAAAGAGAATCCCAAGCAAGCTCTGGCTGTTAGCACAGAGCCAAATGGTAGGCTCGATATCACGAACAGTAAGATCAAAACCTGAGCTGTAATTAAGAGTCGGACCCTCAGTCATTTCACTGAACCACCCACTTGCCCCAAGATTGTGCTTTTCTTGTAAATCATTAAGACCCTGACAAACTGATGAAGTCTCATGTCCTTTATGACTGTGATCTTTATCAGCTGACCATTTGTTTTTCCTTTCTTTGTTCTTGGGCAGTCATGAGAGCTTGGGGAATGTCACACATATCCTACCTTGGGTTGGGGGGGTATGTGAAATGTTAGTTTGCCTTTAGCCCTCAGCTTGCCTTTTGTTATCTATTTCCCCCCTGAACAATTTGGTGTTTTTTTGTTTTTTTGTTTTTTTTACAAATAGTTTATTGTCAAATTAGTTTCCACATAACACTCAGTGCTCATCCCCACAAGTGTCCTCCTCCATGCCCATACCCCCTCCCCCCCACATCCATCAGTTCTCAGTTTTTGTCAGCATTCAGGAGTCTCTCATGGTTTGCCTCTCTCCCTTTCCCCCATCATTTCCCCCCTTCTTCTCCCCCTTGTTCCTCCATCAAGTTCCTCCTAATCTTCCTATATGTGCAAATATATGATATTTGTCCTTCTCTGCCTGACTTATTTCGCTCAGCATAACACCCTCAAGGTCCATCCATGTTGCTACACATGGCCAGATTTCATTGTTTCTCATTGCCATGTAGTATTCCATGGTATAGATAAACCACATCTTCTTGATCCATTCATCTGTTGATGGACACTTAGGCTCTTTCCAGGTTTTAGCTATTGTGGAGAGTGCTGCTATGAACATTGGGGTACATGTGCTCCTATGTATCAGCATTTCTGTATCCCTTGGGTAAATTCCTAGCAGTGCTATTGCTGGGTCCTAGGGGAGTTCTGTTGTTAGTTTCCTTAGGAACCTCCACACTGTTTTCCAGAGGGGCTGAACCAGTTTACATTCCCACCAACAGTGTAGGAGGGTTCCCGTTTCTCAACATCCTCGCCAGCATCTAGAGTTCTCTGATTTGCTCATTTTAGCCACTCTGACTGGCATGAGGTGGTATCCCTCCTGAACAATTTGACCCTTAAATTTTTAAGGTCGTTGAAGGCAGAAAGTCTTATCTTGTGTAGCTTTTTCCTGCTGAAGAAGGGCATAGAGATGTCCCTACCTATGGGTCAACATTGGAAGTCAGGAGACCTATAAGGGAGTTATGAAGGTGGAGGCAGCTGAGTCCAATGTGGACCACAAAGAAGTATCTCTGTGGGTGGTAAGCACCATCTGTCATGCGAAGCTAATGTAATGAGGTAGTCTTGGTACCAAGTGGAAAAGCATTGAAAAAGTTAACATATTAGGATTAGTGTAGCTGTAAGAATGAGAAAAGTCCAGCAAAGAGACCCTTAATAGTTGGCCATAGTCCGCCCCTAAACCAGGAGCTTGACCAGTCACTGAAAGAGAGGGAAGGATTCTGTAGAGCCTCAATTTGAGTATTTACGTCAGTTAGTAATCCTGTCACGTTTCTGTGGTAATCTGGAGTATATACATTACATTCTTTTTTAATGAAGCATAATTTCCTCCTTGAGCTGCAGTCAGGATATCAATGTTTTGGAGGGCTACCTTTTGAATTTGTGGATGACTACAAGTCGGGTCTGGTTAAAGGTGGCTACTGTATGGTTGGCTAAAGCCTCTATTTGCAATTTTATATCAATGGAAGTGGATCCTAAGGCAAATATGGCTAAAGGATAAAATCATCAAGAAGCTCTCTTTGTTTGATATCTAACTTTAACAATACTCTAATTATGAGGACTCACTGGAAAGTAGGAGAAGATTTGCCTGGGAATATGGGCACCCTCAAGTGCATCATCCAATCCAAACATAAGGAAAGTGGGGCCATCCATTATCTCCACAGGTCCATAGTTAGTCCCATGAAGCAGGGTGTGCTCAAGATTTTAAGGAGCAATTTTGTCAACCCAGCCACACAGAATTGGTCAAGGTGATAGCTGAGTTATATAATAATTGGGGAATCCATCCCATTTTCCAGCTGTTCAAATAGTCATATGCCCATGGGATCCTGTTATTATCCCCACAGAATAACAAGCAAGACGTTTGTCTGCACATGAGCTATTGTGGCAATTTCTCTGAAGTTCATCTCAAGTTGTCTAGCTTAGGCAAACAATGAACATTTAAAAACTATTAGAGTTAGAATTTGACATCCGCAAAGATGTGTTATTGAAACATAATTTTTCTCTCCAAAAGCACCCTTATTTCCAAAGATAGTCAAATCAAGACTAATTTCTTTGAAAAATAATTTCAATTTTATCAAATGTGGCCTAATTATTTTCATTAGCTCAGCAAGAACGGTAATTGATCATATAGAACTTTTTATAAGGAATCTTAAATGAACTTTTAGTAGCTTCCCTAGGCCAGAAGTCAAGTCAAATACTTGCCATCGGACATGCCTAAAATCTCTGTAGATTTGGGTGAATTCCTCTTCTCAAGATCCCCAAAATATCCTGAGGTTCCTGTACCTGCCAGGAAGTGGCATTCTTTACTCACCTAGTAAGGCTACAGGGACTCTATAAGCAAGATATCAGGCCAACATTTCCAAGAGGCTTCATGTTTCATAAAAGTCAACCTTAGATCCTTAAAAATGTATGGTCATATCTGAGTCTATGCATGTCTCTCAGATATGACATTCCAGTCAAAAAACTTGGTAATATAACAGTTGTTTCCAGCGGTGTCCTGTTACAAAGAGAACAAATTTTCATTGAACTTATGCAAAGAACTGTAATTGCCATGAAAGAAAGAATATTCACTGAGCATTTCTGACTTTCAGAGCATTTAAACAGAGAGAAAAGTTAAATGCTTCAATTTGTTCACAAAGTAATATTCTATCATATCATAATTTGGAAAAGCAAAGAAAGGACCAGCAATGTTTCAAACAAGAGTCACAAAACTAGAATCATCTTCCTCAGTTCATTATTATATAGTTGACCAGGAAATCCGGTAATTTCTGTGACACTTCAATAATTAGAAAGTTAATGATGACCTTATTGCCAAAACATCATTATTTGTTTGACAGTGCTTTCCAAATAACTTAACATGCCACATAAACAAGCCTAATTGGTCAAAGAATTCATTTACAATTCACATCTGGGGAAAGTTTGTTAAAACACTCAGAAAGTTATAAAGCATGTGCCTAAATAGGATTATGGATCATTATAAAACTTAAAATTAAATTATTTATTTAAGAAAGGTGGCAATAAGAGTTTCCAAAGTTATATATAAAGGGTATATAGTTGTTAGCAAAACTTAGCTCCTTTAACGTTGAGAAGTTTTAACTATCTTAAGTAACCAAAGACCTAATAAAGACAAAACTTTGGTTTTCCAGGCAAAGAGAAAAAACTTGTTTACTTTTTTTTATCAAGTGCAAACCAACAATCCAAGAAAACTTTGTCTTTTTAATAGAAAGTAAAGCAGAATTTCAATCTTATACCAGTGTACTTTTAAAACACTTTTATTTCAACTTTGTCCTAATTGCATATAAAATTCCTTTCCAAAGACTTCCCTTCACAAATCTTCTACAACTTTCTTTTTCATTCAGATTTTGTCCCAAGGCTTTTCCTTCCAAACAACTAGTCTCATTTTAGGGCAGAATTACTTTATTTTACCTCAACAAAAATGTATTCCCATTTCTTACATCTTTATATACACATCCCCTATTCTTTTACATACTGAATTGCTTTCCTTATTTCCATCAGTCTTAATCACACTTAGCAGAAATTAAACTCTTAGGAACATTAGTTTCCAGTGAAAACTAAGTAGATGTGGAGGGGATCACATTAGACCAATGAGGAGGAAACCTCACGTGGGAGCCTTAAGATGGGCAGTCATCCTGGCAACTTAGGTGGCTGTCCGTGCCCAAGACAGACAACTTTGTATAAGGACAGAAATGAGAAAGCATCAAGTTTCTGGGTCTTATTATCATTCCAGCCAGGATCCTAACTTCCAGCCAAAAGGCAGGCTTTCTCCTCCCCCTAGAGCAGGCTTGGGCTAGAGAATTGCCGCCTAAGCAATCAACAGGAAAGTGTTCCAATAAGACTGAACTCCTCAAAAGCCCCCTGGAATAAAAGTAAGGAAGAGAAGAGGAAGTACTCACCAAGTTTGCATCAAAACTCGAAGCCCAGATGAAGAAAGATGCAGATCTCTGTATCAGGGCCACCAACATATGATGTGGGAGCATATTGGTCCCAATGGTCAAGAAAGAATTCTTGAGACATTTTATAGTGCAAAAAGCCAATTTTATTAAAGCACAGGGACAAAGCCCTTGGGCAGAAAGTGCTGCATTCTAAATGTGAAGAGTGACTGATTATTTAAGGTTTTCTATCCTATGGAAGGGAAGGTGACATTTGGGCTCCAGGAAGTTGAGTCTATAGGTTTCCGGAGTTCTGACTATTCTCAAGATCGTGCTTTTCTTGTAAATCATTAAGGCCCCAACAAACTGATGGAGTTTCATATCCTTCAGGACTGTGATCTGTATCCGTTGACCATTGGCTATTTCCTTCCTTTGTTTTTGGGCAGTCATGAGTGTCTGAGAAATGTCACATATATCGCACTCCCACCTGGAGGGGGCACTATGTGGAGTGTCAGTTTGCCCTTTGCCCTCAATCTCATCACTTTCTTTCTGCTAGATGGGATGTTGCTTGATTCATGAATCCTTGATAAAGTCAATCAGATCTTTTAATTTACTCAAATGAATTTTGCTTTTTAACCCATCCCTCCATAAAATTAACAAAGACTTCTGTCACTAGTGTTTCACAGAGCAACCTCAAACCTGAACACGCAGGGTGGGTGCCTGATGACCTGGCCATGTTCATTCTGTGCAGCAGAAGCTGGACGCAAGTCACCAGGCCCAAGGACCAGTAACATGCTGTTTTCCCCTAGTGAAAGGAGGCCCCTTTGGGATGCATTCCTTGTGTTCCGGTACAAAGAACCAGAGGATGACCTCAGGGCCACTTGGGACTCCAGCTCTTTCTCACCAAAGAGCAGGGACAGAAGAGGAGATCAGATCCTATCTGAAATGCATTGATCCTTCCCTGCTTTTGTCCCAACAGTCCCTGTAGGGGTGATCCTAACAATGAACATTTGGATCTAAAAACAAACTGCCATTTTAAAAGTTACTAGCACATTCTGCATTTGTAGAGGAGACAGGAATTAACCTCGAGGTGCAACTGCCCCCTTTGTTTCAGGGAAACCCTGGGTGGCTCTTTTAGTTATGCAAATATGAGGCTGAGGGGGTGAATGCCCACCCTCTGCCCTGGGGGAGACTCAATACCATGAGGATTCTGAATGCAGAATGTGAGCTGGGTTTACAGACAGAGGGCTCTTCAGTTAAAGGACTGTGTGTGTGGTTCTGAAAGCCTGTCAGCATCCCACCCAGCCGGGCTCAGTGAGGCCCCAAGATGCATTCCTCTTTATGATGGAATGAGATCCAGACAAAGAAGCAGAAACTGCAAGTATGTGACTGCTTCCTTGGGGTACTGGGCTTTTACTAACAGGAGACAAGGCCCCTCCCCCACCTCCTCATCTATCTGGGAAGGAGCCTGGGCCAGAGGTTAGTATTTGGAGAGGTGAGTCAGAGGGAAGAACTGCTCCTCTCCAGGAGAAGGGTCAGCTTGGTCTGGACTGCCGTGTGCAGAGATCTCTGAGACAGGGTAAATGGGCTCTGCTTTGTGGTGGGAAGGTCAAGATCTCGGCTAGAGAGGGACTTTAGACCTAGAGATTAGACCTCGCCAAAAACAACAGAAGAGACTGGATTTCGGCCCCTGCTTGGCCAGTCCCTGTGCAGTGAAAAGTGTGCCCACCAGGACAGGACTGCCTTGGTGGTGAGGAGTCAGGGACATGGAGTTAAGAAGCCCCCTTAGAGTCAAACCATAATAACTTTTGAAAGCCAGGTCTCAGTCTTGTCTTTTCTAAAACTTTTTTTGTGGAAAAGGAAAGAGAGAAAGCACAGACAGAGCAATTCTCACGTTCACTCCACAAAACCGTTTATCTCCATTGTGTAATTTTCCCCAGTGACTGAATCTGACCCCAACTAATTAGCACTTTTGCAATAAGCCAACCAGTTCTTGGAAAGAACAAATAAATGGTATGCGCGTTCCTCTCTCTCTCTCTCTCTCTCCATCCTCATAGCTGGAAAGGGAGAGGCTGTGGAAGGGGGCAGGGGAGGAGTGGGAGGAGCCTGGTGGGGTGACAGCAGGCACAGCACAGAGAAGCATGAACTTGTCCCATCCACATTCGGAGGCAGTGAAAATCCAAGGAGGAAAACGAAACAAAGAACAGATTTCCCACTTGGGCATGCAAGCACAGGAGTCCCACAATGATTAATGATGCGAACAGACCACAGAGGCTTCTCAGGTTTCTGTGCAAATGAAAAGAAAAATTTGAAAATGTGGCTGAAACCCAAGCCCCAAATGTCAGTGTAATCTGAGGAGCCTCTGCTCAGAGCAGGAGAAAATCAGTCCCTGGGGGGCCGTAACTTGGCCTTCCTGAGAGTGGCTGCCTGAGCTCATACTGAACTAAGAGGTTTATGGAATGGGATTCCCACTGTAGGCAGGGTTCAGGGCAGCAGCAGCAGAGTAGGTTCTGGAACATTTACAGAACACTGTCAACACCATGCCTCCTGTGCATGAAATTCTAAGGATAGAATTTCAGGGGAGCGCTGAATGTGGGAACGGGGAAGAGAAACATTTAATCTTTTTTTCCACCAAGCTGTAACTGAAACTAGAACTTCCTTCCATCCTGAACATGAGCAACAAAACATAGTAAGATTAGCAGTGCCTTGACTGTCACCTGAAGAAGTCACGGGTATTTTCCTCTCACATAGCAGATGCTACAGACATCCCAAAATATCCTTCACCTGCCTCATCATTACTTTGAAACTATGGTAATCATTAGACCCATGCTAATCTTGCTATATAACATGTTAATTGAGAAACACAGATGTTACTGGAACTCAAACTTGCCTTTTAAATGTTTCAATAACTGTATTTCAATATAACTGGCTTCCTTTATAACCCTATGGATTTTATTTGATGCATTTAAACCCATTATTTGAGAAGGGAACCAGGGGCTTCACCACACTGTCAGAGGTAGTTACAACTGCACACAGTGGTTACAAGGCCTGGCTAACTCTTGTGCATTGCTTTGTCCAGTCCTCCTGACTTGGTTTGAACAAGATGTGAGCAAGCTGAGGCTTTCCCCACCTGTGGCCTACCACTGACACAGAGTCTACTCGCTCCAGTGCCCAGGCCAGTGCACCTGTCCCCTCGGCATCTTCCGGCGAGCATTGCTCCACCTGTGGTGGGGCAGAGACACAGCTGCTTGCTCCGATGAGAGTCTGCTCACTCCGAAGCCAAGGCCAGTGCACCTGTACCCATGGCATCTTCCGGAGAGTGCCACTTCACTTGCTGGCTCCTCCTCTCCCCTCCTGAGCTATCACCCACCCTCCCACTTTGCCAAGGCCAGCTCTGCTTCCATCCAGAACTCACATGGACCAGATCTATTCCCAGAGCAGGGGAGTATTTGAGGTGAGTAAGGGACTTCAATGGTCTGAGACTCTTGCTCAGGACTTGATATGTGAGTTAAAAGACTTTTGGAACTAAAAGATTTTTCACGATGTTCAATAAGGGGGAAATGCTGGTCCACATGGGCACTAAGCTCTGGTCTGTTTTCTCTCAGCCTCCCCCATGAGACTGTGTCCGCGGTGTGGGCCATTGTTCTTCTTGTGGCTGGTGCCCATTGGCACACAGGAGGAGCTGTGACACTGTGGCTGAGTGAACCAACGAATGAATGAACTCATTTCATCCATGGGTCATGTGGCAAATTGTATTTTTTTTAATGGCACCACAATCTCTTCCATCACACACCCTTTTCTTGCAATGTGTCTTTGGTTCTCTTACATCGAGAAAGCGGGGGCTGTGTTTCCATTGCCTTGGATCTGGAAAGGTCTGTGACCACAGCGAAGTGACACAATGTGACTTCCAAAGCTAGGTCATAAAAAGCAACACAACTTCCACCTCGTCCCTGACGAAACCCACTGCCATGCTGTGGGGAAGCCCAGACGAGTCACACAAGAGGCCACACGCACATGTTGCAGTCAGCAGCCTGAGCTGACGGTGGCATCACCTGCCAAGCATGTGAGCTGCCAGCCTTCAGTGACTTCAGCCTCTGTCTTCGAGTCTCCTCGGCCAGTCCCCAGACATTGTGGAACAGAGACAGGCCACCCCCACCATGTGTGGCCGTAACTCCTGACCCACAGAATTATGGGCATGACTAAGGGGGGTCATACGCCACTGGGTTTGGGGACTAGTTTTGCAGCATGGGCAACTGGCAGATGTTCAGAGGCGAGAGAGAGAGCAGGGGCCCCAGCCTGGAAGGACTACACCTGAGAAGCAATGTAGAGGGGCCCGGGGTTGAGGGGGGGCATGGAGGGTGGTACGCTGGGGTTCCAGCCTGGGAGCCACCTGGTCAGTTGTCTGGACGGTGGCTGGGTGGAAGAGAGAAGCAGTCCTGGGGAAGGGAGGAGGAGGTGCCAAGAGGGCAGCAGGGGCTAGACCTGGCCTCTCCTGGGCAGGGGCAGTGCCCAGGACCTGAGTCTGGAGAGCCCTGTGGCCACAGGCCCAGTGCTCCAGAGAAAGAGAGGAAGCTCCACTCACGGGCCAGGGGCACATGGCACTGCCATGTATAGAGGGCTGCTCAGAACCTAAGGAGTTCAGAAGAGACCACTGGGGAGGGAGGGCAGAGACGTGTGCAGCCTCCAGCTGCCCCAGGCAGGCAGCTCTTTCCCTCCATGGACACATCCCTATAGCAGCCTGACTACCTTGGCTCCCAGAACCCAGATGGGACAGCAGGGACCTCTTAGGCACCAGGACATTCAAGAGGGCACTTGATAGCCGACAAACCTAAGCCCGTCCTGGCTGGGTTGCCCTGGCCCTCTCTGAGCCTCAGCAGAGGGTGATGTCACCATCGTGCCAGAATCAGAAAAGACCCTGTGCCAAGTCACCCTTGCAGGTCCTGACTGACATTCAGTGCTTGCTTGCTTGCTTCCTTCTCTTCCTGAGAACCAAAGAAGTCGGAGTAGGAAGGGGAAAATGGCAGCCCAGGAGGTCCTGCTGTAGGGTCAGGAATCTTCCAGGACCTCAGGGTCAGCATAGTCCCTTGGGGCAGGCCACCCGGCTGGAAGGAGTTTATTTAGCAGAGCTGGGGGCCCACAGAGGAGAGTATATGGCGTGGTGCGGACTATCCCTCTATCTCCAACGAGAGCAGCTGAGTGTGTGGTCAGCCAGGCTGTGTGTTTGTAAGGAGCAGCACATTTTCACAGGCTGGACACTTGGCCCTCCTGCCTGGGGAGGTGCGGCCACATCCCTGCCCCCCACTCCCTCCCCACACATTCCTGAGCCCTCAGCACAACTTATGGGAAGGGCTGTGGAGACAACACTCTCTCTGTGAGCTGTCCGCATGGCCACCTTCTCGAGCTCCATCATCCTGCCTGGTGTCCCTTTGTCATCTTTAAAGTGCCATCCCATCACCGCGTGTGCTGTGACCCCACGACTCTGTAGTGTGTTTGCTTTGACTCAGTTTTTACCCGGGCTGCATAATATGCTGGCAAACCTGAGAGTCTCTGCAACTGGGGATGAGTCAGAGCGATGGTCCCCAGCACAGCGGAGCTCAGGGGCCTGCACAAGCCAGCTAGGAGGAGGGAGGCAACAGTCACAGAGGGCCAAAGGGCCAGATGCTACAAAAGGCAGGTGGCTGGCCAGCAGCAGGGGCGTGGTCCCCGGGGCAGAGCCAGCAGCCAGCAGCAGAGAAACATCGCAGCTCACATGCACCTCACCCACTAGGTGCCACAGAGCCACAGGAGATGCTGCCACAGCTCCCGGGAAGGCTGAGAGGCAGCGGGGATCGATGCCGCAGACACCGACTCTCTTCCCAAGCATCCTCGATGCAGGCAGGATGGCTGCCACCTGGGTGCTCCAAGGCTCCTCGGGAGAAGGGGGAGCCTGGCTCTTCTCACAGAGCTGGGTTAAGATTCCTTGAAGAACGTTTTTCCTTCCAAGGAAAATATACAACAGGAAGCCAGCTGGTCCTAGTAGGTGGGACAGGGTATCCCACCAGGAAGGAGACCTCTACCCACTCTGCCAAGTGTGCTGAGCCCCTGCACAGCACCATTCACTGGGCCCAGCGAAGGCCCGGACCCACACGCACATGCAGTGGCCTCTGGAAGGTAACGTTTTCACTGATGAAGCATTGTCCCCACTGCTCCTGGATTCACTTCACAGCCCAGCTCTGCTTTCAGTACGCATCAGTTTTCTACCGCTACTAGTACTGGGGGGTCCCCAGGACCTCTCTCAGTTGACAAGTCACTACAAGGACTCACAAAACTCAGAACAGCTGTTGGTGCTCACAGTTAAGGGTGTTGCCCTGAGAGGGTACAGGTCACAATCAGCACAGGGTAGAGGCACAGGGTGGCTACAGGGGAGCCTGGGCACAATGCCCAGTGCCCACTCCCAGTGGGGTCACACAGACAGTACTCAATTCCCCCAGCAAGGTCATGTGACTCTGTGTGTGCATCCAGGCTGTCCTCTGGGGGCCAGTCACACAGGCATGGCGGGCCCACGTGAATGGGCTTAGTGGCTCAGTCTCCAGCCCCGCAGCGGGTAAACTGTTCACTGCATGGCCCAGGGCCTAGGAGAAGAAATCAAGCACTCATCATTGTTATGGGCTGAACTGCATCCCCCAAATGTTTTATGCTGAAACCCTGACCCCCAGCACCTTGGAATGTGACTGAATTTGGAGATGGGGACTTTAATGATATGACTAAGTTAGATGAGGTTGTTAGGGTGGCCCTCATCCAATCTGACCAGGGTCCTTATAAGAAAATCAGAACACACAGAGACACCAGGGGAAGGGTAAGTACAAGAGACTGTGTGAGGACACAGCAAGAAGGTGTCCATCTGCAGGTCACGGAGAGAGGCCTCAGGAGAAACCACACCTGCCACCAGCTTCATGCGGCTCTTCTAGCCCCTAGAATGTGAGATAACTTCTTGTAGTTAGAGCTGTCCAGCCTGGGACTCTGTATGGCAGCCCAAGCAGGCTGTGACAGCCCTAGCTCACACTGCTAGTATGCACGGTGTGGCCAGGCCAAAGCCTCAGATATACAAAGACCCTCTTATCGGGCAGGATAGTCCTGCCCCAGGAGCTGGGAAGGGCCAGGCTTGAAGGCCTCTTGAACTTACAGGGTTTGGACAATGCAGGCCTGCAGAGCAAATCCTTCACTGCACACAGCTGGAACCAATCACCAGGACTTCAGTGGCCCAGGACAACACAAATTCATCACCTTCCAGCTCTGAAGGTCAGAAGTCCACTGCACAGGGATAGAGGTGTTGGCAAGGCAGGTTTCTTACTGGAGGTTCCAGGGAAGCTTTGGTCTCCTTGTGGTTGTAGAACTGAGGTCCCCACTTTCTTGCTGGCTGCAAACTTCTAGAGGCTGCCGGCAGCCCTTGGCTCACGGCCCTCTTCCTATAACTTCAGTCCAACAGGAGCAAGCCCAGTCCTGATATTGCATTAAAGGACTTAGATTTGACGGATGTGGATAATCCAGGATAAGCTCCCCATCTCGAGGTCCTTAGCTGAATCACATCTGCAAAGTCCCTTTGCCTTGTGAAATGACACTCCCAGATCCTGGGGCCAAGGGCAGGGTGTTTGCTGGGGGTGGGGCACAGCTCCCACATCAGCTCCCGTCTCCCTGCGGCTTCTGTCTTCGGAAGATGGGCCCCACTGAAGATCTAAAGCCCTCCTCAATGCTCCTGGGAAACTTGAAGTGGTTTTCAGATTTCTGCCCCCCGGTGGCTCTGGCTGCCTCCTCCCACTGGATTCTTTTCTCTTGTTACTGAGTTGGGTTGCTGTTCGTAATCCTCATCTGGCAAGAAACACAGGGACGAGAGGAAGGCCCCATGACTACATGCAAACCTCTTGCCATGGCACAGTGCACATTCCTGGACTGAAACGTCAGGTTAGGCTGTGCTGAGACTTTCCCCTCCCGTCTCTCCTCTGCCTCCTCCAGTCAGGAGAAAAATAAAAACAATCCTCCCATTCGCTTATGCAAATCAACTCCACTCTGCCCATTTCCCACCTATACCCAAAGGGCTTCCTTCACAGGGCCCAGGACCGTAGCCCCCTTCCTCTCCACCGCTCTGCCTCCAGTGTGGGGCAAGGGAAAGTGGGTGCTAGGTTCTGACAGCTCCCATATTTAGTCCTAGAAACTGATCCACTGATTTCAGTTAACCTCAGGGTCATTCCCAGGCTGTTGTAGCAGGTGCCACATACCTCACTGCCAAAGGAGGTAGGGAGTGAGCCCTGAGTGGTATATTTGGGATGAGTGCTGTCTGGGCCAAGAACAGCAAGTGCAAAGGCCCTGAGGAGACATGGTCCTGGTTAGTTTGAGGAGCAATATGAGGAGTAAGGTGGAGGAGAGAAGGGCAGGGCATGTGCTTAGAGGCCCTGAACAGGACGGGGCACATGAGGCTCTGGGGAGAGCTCCAAGAGCCACACTCCAGAGTTACTAGCACGTACTTATTTCTCTAATGAGACCCTGAAGAGAGTGAGTTAAGATGGAGGCGAGAAGAGAACCAGGATGCAGTCTGAGGGCCTCAGACACTTGTGAGTAGGAAGTCAAGGAGAGGCCAGGACAGCAGACAGCAGAGGGTGGCCATGGACTTGGGCAGAGAGCCCAGAAGACAGTGACCTGGGAGTGGCCAGCTGTGTCACATGCTGCTGAGAACAAGGGCGGTCAGCTATGGCAGCCCTCATGTCTCCAACATGTCCCCAAATAATGGCCAATGTCATCTAAAGGGATTCCTGACCACGGGCTTGCAGTTCCCCAAACCCTGAGCTTCCAGGAAGCCTGTGTGCCTTGTTCTCAAACATGAGGGTCCCAGGACCACCGCTGAAGAAGAAAGCCTAGAAGAGCATGGCCAGCATAAAGAGGAAGGGCAATCTGAAACAAAACAGCTATCACTCAGTAAGCAGATCTCTACAAATAACTGTAGGAAGAAAATCCAATTAGTTCTCTGGGACAGCAGGATATGATAAGGAAGGCATCCACGGAACAGGCTGTCATGAAAGTAAAAAACCAGGGAAGAGGAAAACATTCTTGAATACTCGACACACACTGCCAAAAATGAACAATTTAATAGAAAGATAAAAACAAAAATACTCCCCAGACTGTAGAAGGAAACATTAGCAAAATAATGATAAACCCTACAGGAGATCAATCTAGAAGCTCTGACAACCGACCAGCAAAAGTTCCAAAAAGGTAGAACAAGCAAAATGAAGGGGAAAAAGGAATCTAAAAATTAAGAGGGAAATTTGCTGGAGTCAAAGGAAGGTATGAGTCTTTTTGACAGAAGAATACATCACCCGTAAATATTCAAATGTCCGGTAGCATCAAACCTCAGAAACAGGACTTCCGGAAGGCAGCGGAGGGCTCCTGCAAGGCGCTGAGCAGAGATGTTCTGTACAGGCTACAACTGTTTACCTAGCCAAATTATCAGAAAATGTGAGAACAAAATAAATAACTTTATAGAAATGCAGTGACTAAAAAATTTAGGTCTATATAAAACCCCAATAAACTCATGTTTTTAGGAAGTTATTCCTAAGAGTCCAATAAAGTAAAGAGTGAAAACCAAGAAATGTGAAGACAAAAGACCAGAAAGGAAGAGGTGACCCAGGGGGACCACTGAGCTACAGGCAGGACAGGCCCCCAGGACTGCAAGGGCGAGAGGAGAAGGGCTGCAGGGAGAAGTCTCGCGGCAGGTGAGGGGCCTTTAAGGGAGGTGGTGAAAATCTATGAGAGTCTTGGGGTAAAACAAAGGTACACAAGACCTACACAGTGACAGCAACAGTAACAATAAAAACGCAACTTGAAGGTTCAAGGGAGACCACTTAGAACAAAGGCAGGATGCAAATCTAAGATGAACCAAAGCCCAGGGTGATGGGAGCAGTTAGGGGTGAAGAGGGGTCTCCACGTGGGTCCAGACTGGCCACACAGCCAGAGGACGCCCTCCCGCATGCCACTGGCATGGTCACAGTGGGTATTTGTTCTCAGTGTGGAACTCACTTCAGAGCTTCAGGCCTGGGTCCAGGACAGAACTCAAGATACCGTGGGTCTTGACAATGAGTGAAGATGGAGCTGAGCAAGGCTGGGGGCTCCCCAGGGCGGAGGGAGTCTGCGGCCTAGCTCCCCTGCATGGCATTGGGGCCCTGCGTATAGGCGGAGGGAACACCATCAAGGCTCCAGCTGGTTAGGGCCCGGACACAGGAAGTGACGACAGTAACCCCTTAGCAAGTGAGGCTCGGCCCGAGAGGCCCCGGGAAGCTGGGTCACCACACAAGGGAAGCGGAAACATAGGCTCCCACAGTCCCTGAGGGCAAGCACGCCCTTTCTCCCCTGGTGGCTCCGGCAGGCAGCAGGCGTGCCTTGCAGAAACTACCCCACCCCCCCACCCAGCACGACAGCCCACTGGACAGCCCAGGAATGCACCCCCTACGCCATCATACACCCCGACCTTGGCGCCGGTCTCCTCGCAGACCTGCCCTCCCTCAGAGCGCCTCCCACACAACTGCCGCCAGCTGTGGCTTCCACCTTCCTCTCCCACTCCTCAACCCTGCCCCCAGCAACAAATACGAGGTCTCTGCCCTTCAAGTGCCATAAACCCGGATCCAGCAGCTCCTCTGAGCCTGCCCTGCCCCCTCCTGGTCCCCGCCCCCCCTCCCGTCCCCCTCCTGACGCACTGCTGTGCTTCCCCCAACCCCCGCCTCTGATAGTCTCCCCACAGCAGGCACCAGAGGGATCTTGCCACAGTGTAGGTCAGCCGGGCCCTCCTTGCCCCAAGCCCCAGTGCTACCGTCTCACTCACAGTAATGGCAGAGCCTGTAAGCTCCATCTTCCCCATCCTATTCAGGGCCCCATCCATCTCTATCCTGCTCTCCCCACCGACCTCATCCTCTACCCTTTTCTCCCCATCTCCCACCTCATTTCACTATGGACTCCTTGCTGCTCCTCAAACAAGCATGTCTCCTCAGGGCCTTCGCACTTGCTGTTCTTGGACCAGACAGCACTCAACCCAAATATACCACTGGGGGCTCATTCCCTGCCTCCTTCAGCAGTGAGGGATGTGGCACCTGCTACAAGTGACCCTGGTGATTCTTTGTAATGGAAGTGATTCTGAGGTTGACTGAAATCAGTGGCTCAGTTTCCCGGGCAAAATATGAGAGCTGTCAGGACCTAGCAGCTCCTCACACCTGAGGGGGTCTGTACCCACCAGGAAGACCTGACCCCTGCTCACCTGAGGACCCACTGCCCTCCATTCCTCCCAAGAGCTGTG
Organism: Proteles cristata cristata; assembly: GCA_017311185.1. Taxonomy (NCBI): domain Eukaryota; kingdom Metazoa; phylum Chordata; class Mammalia; order Carnivora; family Hyaenidae; genus Proteles; species Proteles cristata. The sequence continues at coordinate 48,880 of JAESUZ010001290.1, read as the reverse complement.
GGGTATGCGCTTGGAGGGCCCAAAAGCATTGCCACACGTCCAGAGGGCAGCGGGAATGGGAGAGGCACAGAGCCCGGGCGGGGGGTGGGGGGGGTGGGGGGGGTAGGGTCAGGCTGCTCTCAGTGCGCAGCCAGTGCCAGCGGGACTGGGGCTCTGGCCTCACCGAGATGTCCCCCACTGCCGCTCAGCCGCCTTGGCTTTACCAGGACCTCCACAAAGCACTGGCAGCAAAGACATCCCAGCGGGAAATGTCCACAGCAAGCCCCGGAAGGAAAAGACCGGAAGACGCAGGCTTCAGCCGGCTCTCCCGCCCACTCCTCCCCCACACCTCCTTTCCCACCCCCCATTCTGTCTGCCTTTGGGGTGTCCTGATTTCCTCCCAGCCCCTCCCTCCCTTTTGTTTCTCACCCTCTCCTCCTCCTGCTTGATTTCTTAAAATAGAAGAATTTTGAGAAACAAATTACAGACTAATGGCAGTGTCAATTCCCAACAGCTCAGGAAAATGTAGAATTTAATTTTAAGTCTGGGAGAGCATATTTACAGAGTGCGGTTTTTCCCTTCAGGTCCAACGTCATTAACAGGCTTACAACGCCCGAGGAGCCACGTGTGCAGGCGCTGATGCCGCCAGGCTTTAAAAAGTGCCATTTCTTCCTCCTCGGTGGGCAGCCACAGCCCTCGTCCCCAGTCGCCAAGGTCAACTCCAGAAGGGGTCAGCTGGAGCTGGAGCTCGAGGGAGCGGGAAGGCAGCCCGAAGATTTGAGGCGGAAACCCCAAGCCAGAATTTTCTTTTCCATCTTGCTGATGTTGGATCTCATGTTTTGGGAGCTTTTTTCCAAGGCATCTGACATTCATTCATTCATTCATTCATTCATTCATTCACTCATTTGGTGTTTACCAAGACTTGCAGTATTTTAGGCACTGAGCAAACAAAGTCCCTGGCCTCAGCAGTTTATAGTCTCCTGGGGTGACAGAAGCTAAACAAATAACCAAATAAACCTATGTCAGCTGCACCCAAGTATCAGGAAGAAAAACAAAGCAGAGTAAAAGTGGGGGTGGGACCAGTGAGAGGTGGTTAGACAGGGAGGACGGGTCTGCCATGTAAACTGAGCGGAGACTCGGAAGGAGTGTAGAAATCTGGGGAAGGGTGTCCGGCTGAGGGAACAGCGTTTGGAAAGGCCCTGTGTGCTCAGAATGCCCAGGAAACTACAAGTGGCTGGGAAGTATGGGGGTGGGTGGGTGGGGGGTGGGAGGGGGTCTGCAAAAGCAGGTGTGAGCCAGGGCTGGGAGCTTCCAAGAGGGGTGAGAGCCCCTGGAGGGTTGGAGCAGAGAAGAACTGGGTCTGATTTCATGCCTGGTGCAGAGGAGGAAAAGTATGAGGTACAACCTAAAGCTCTCCCCAGACCCCTGCCTCAAGGTGTTGGCCTCTGCACCTCCCTGGCTCCAGAGTTGCCTCTGTCTACACAGTCAAGGTGCCCCATCTACACAGTCAGGAAGGAGGATTTTGATAGTAACAACAGATGTTGGAGCTACTGAGTAATGACCCTCAAAGATGGCCCCGTCTTTATCTTATGTCCAGGTGTGATAAAATTAAGAATCTTAATGGAGCGCCTGGGTGGCTCAGTCAGTTAAGTGTCCAACTTCGGCTCAGGTTATGATCTCATGGTTCGTGGGTTCGAGCCCTGTGTCGGGCTCTGTGCTGACAGCTAGCTCAGAGCCTGGAGCCTGCTTCAGATTCTGTGTCTTCCTCTCTCTCTGACCCTCCCCTGTTCATGCTATCTCTCTCTCTCTTAGAAATAAATAAACTATTTTAAAAAAAAATTTTTTTAAAGAATCTTGAGATGGGAGGGGCGCCTGGGTGACTCAGTCAGTTTAGCATTCAACTCTTGATTTCTGCTCAGATCATGATGCCAGGGCCATGGGATGGAGCCCCGTGTCGAGCTCCATGCTAAGTACAGAGCCTGCTTAAGATCCTCTCTCTCCCTCTGCCCCTCTCCCCCTGCTCACTCTCTTCCTCAAGAAAAAGGGTGGGGAGAGGGAGGGAGGGAAAAAGAAAGGAAAGAAAGAAAGAAAGAAAGGAAGGAAGGAAGGAAGGAAGGAAGGAAGGAAGGAAGGAAGGAAGAAAGAAAGAAAGAAAGTAAGTTAGGAATACAGACCAAACAAGGCATATTTTTCAGGGCCCCCTAACTGAGCAGAGCTGCAGGAGGAAGAGTGGGGGTGCTCTCTTCAGAGAATCCACCTGGCACCTGCCTCTGGGATCCCAGCCCTCACTGGGGTCCCTGCAGGACCCACCCCTGGCCTCAGGAGCCCCTCTGGGGTGGGGACATTGAAGCTGGGCCAGCCTCTCTTTGGTCTGACCACAAGAGATCTCAGGGCTGCCCTCAGGTGTCCCTCTACAGGGGCCAGATGGAGAAGCCAGAGTACAAGAAGACAAGGGGAGAAGGAAGAAGGCATGGTACCCTCCTTTCACAGAACCCATGTGCAGCTGTAATCCTGTCCCTGGGCATTGTGATACCCTCAAAACTCATTCCTGTTTGCTTTGACTTGGTTTGCTGCTTTCCTGTTGCCTCCAACCAAAGCCATCCCGCATCCAGGGCAAGGAGGCATGTGTTGCCCAACACCATGTGCTGAGCACTGAGCTGGTCAGTGGATGTACCCACGACACTCTTCCCAGACATCAGGTGTCCCAGGCTCCCCAGGGGCTGGGGTGGGGCTGTGACCTCTTCTAGGCCAGGGTACTAGGGCTTATTGAGACTGGGAGAAGTGCCCTCCCCTGTCAGCAGCCCCCCTGAAAAACCACCCTGGGAACCCTCATGGCAGGCTTCACTCACAGCCTAACACGAGCAGCCCAGTTTCCCTGAAACCTGGCAGAACTCTGTTCAGGATCTCGGTGCCAGTGAGGGCTCAGTAGCCCCGGAGCCTGGGAGGTGAGGCCAGCTGCTCTGCACACCGGATGTGGACCAGAGGATGGGGAGTGGGGCGTGAGTCCTGTGTGATCACACAGCTGTGTGCTCAGAAAGGGCCTCGTGTCAGCATCACACTTTCCCACTGTGCCGGGCCCCAGAGTCTTCACAGCCGGCCGTGGGTGAGGCCTCCGGACCTGCAGGACAGTCTGCTTCAGCCCCCCGAGGCTCACCCACGTTGAAGTGTTGTGGTCGCTACTGTCCCTGCTGTTTTTCTCTCTTGCAATAATGGGCACATAGAGTCTTGTTTGCTAAAACCTGCCTTTAACCTCCCAGCCCTAACGTTCACCTGCAGGTCTGCTTCCCAAACTGCTCAGTGCTCACTCCCAGGAGGAAGAGTGGCTCCATGGGAAGTGGGTCCAGGGAAGACCTCGCTCTGAACCCCCCACTCTGAACCCCCCACCGTGGTGAGGCTCCTGCACCACGGAGAGGCTGACAAGTTGCTCAACCTCTCCAGACTTCAGCTCCTCGCGTGAGGCGGCATAGGGGCTCTCAGCACTGCTCCTGGCCAGTCTCACCTGCAGTTAAGTAACAAGCAAAATATGCCAGGGTTCTCTCCTTCCAGCACTTTTGTCTGATCCGCTGGGGCGAGGTCCTCGGGAGAACCCCACCAGGTGAGCTGCCCATGGCTCCCTGGGCAGCACGGTAGGAGACAGTCAGCCTGTAGCTGCGCACACACACAGGGCACTTATGTCTGTGGCTGAACTGTGCACCCTTCCCCATCCCTAAACTCCATCTTGCTCTCTGGAGGCCAGGGGCGGACCTGGAGGAGATGTGGGCACTGAGTGACCTGTCCCAGGCAGCACTCAGCCCATGCAGGACTGAAGGACCCTCAGCGCACGTGGACAGGACCAGTGAGTACCTGCGTGCTCCTGTCCGGTCTCGCCTGTGGCCCCTTTCCACACCTGCATTAGCCCCTTTCTTCATTTCAGATTCCACTCCACTCCTTCACCAGCTGCTAAAGATGGAGCCTATTGTCTTTTCTAATCTTTTCTCTCCTCCCCACCTACCCACCACTGTTCTGATTCTGGCACCAGGAGCCCGGCACACCCTCCCACTCCCCAGCCCTCCACCGCTGACAGACCCAGTCCTCACACATATCTGCCCTTGGCCTCAGACCTAAGTCTGGCACCCAGGAGAAGGTCCAGTCTTTAAGACAGTGCATGGGCCCCCTGGTCTGTCCTGCCTGCCTCTGCTTCCCACCCCCACCGTCCCAGGCAGCACCACCTCCTACATCTGCCACAGCCCTCTCCTGTCTGCTCCCATGGTTCTCCCTGACCTGAGGACTCCTGCCCTGCAGCTGGGTCTGATACCCTCAGGGCTCCTGCTGTGGGTGCTGGTCAGCCCCTGCACTGCTCACCAGGTGGTCACTGCCTGCACTAATCTCCCATATGACCAGGCACTTTCTGGGGACCTGTCTTCCACCTTGCAAGCACGCTTGCACCTGACAAAGTACAGTTACATGTCTATAGCTGCAGCTCAAACCCTGTCCCCAAAGCAGGCAGAAAGCAGAGTGCCTGCACCCAGAAGGCAGGAGGCCTGCAGGCCAGGCTTGCCCTGAGCCCCTGGCATTCCCTTGCACACTTACAGGCACACACACACACATTCGTGCCCAGAAACATTCACCTCTACTCACACCGCAGAACTTCTAAAACCACAGCCAGGGCTGCCAAAGCTCATAGCCAGGAGCCCTGCGGATGGCAGGTGAGTGGACTTAGACCATCTGTGCCTTCATCAGTTCACCGTCCAGGACCTTCCACCGACAGCCAGGATCCCTAAGTGGTGCATACTGCCCACTCTTTCATGGCTCCCCTTTTATTTATTTATTTTTTTAATTTTTAAAAAATGTTTTATTTATTTCTAGAAGAGAGAGAGAAAGAGAGAAAGAGTGTGAGCTGGGGAGGGTCAGAGAGAGAGGGAGTCACAGACTCTGAAACAGGCTCCAGGCTCTGAGCTGGCAGTCAGCACAGAGCCCGACGCGGGGCTCAAACCCATGAACTGCGAGATCATGACCTGAGCAAAAGTCGGACACTTAACCGACTTAGCCACCCAGGCGCCCCTCATGGCTCCCCTTTTAAACCAACCTGCCCAGATAATTTCCTAAACTTTAAATCCTCATTTTCTGTACTTTTACAGCCTAGGGTAGAATTGCCTTATGCAAGGTCAGCCCTGGGGTGGGCCCTGGAGGGGTCACCTCGCTTCCTGAAGTTTGGTTTCTTGCTCGTGAGGCACTTGTTAGCTTGCTCGTGAGGCTCGTGTTAGCTTGGCAACTTCAGAACGCTCCAAGCCCAGACAGATAGGTGTCAGGTGCTTCCTTCCTGCTGCCCGGAGTGCAGTGTGGTGGGCAGGGTGTGCCTTTGGATCTGGAGAGCTCTGGGATCAGAACCCCTTCCCCTGTACAAGCCCTCTCTAAGCTCTGCATGGCTGAGTCTTCTTGTCGTCCACTCTGTGTTAGTCCACACAGTCCCAAGTCAGCCCTGAATGCCAGGGGAGGGAACACATGCCTCCTTCTCGGGGGACTGGGCTGCAGGGAGGTGGCAGCATCCCTTAGCTTTCACATTCATGGGCACAGTGCCACCAAGGGAGTGGGCTTCAAAAACTACCTATTGAATGAATGAGCATACCACAAATGAATGTGCCTCTCAGTCATGTTTCAGACTGAATGGCATTGCCTCCATTCCAGACAGACAGGAAAGTGCCTGTGTGGCATGCTGAACCTAACATCGTCTGTCTGAGTCTTGAAGCCCAGCACCTGGGCCCCTCAGAGTCGTGAAGACTGGGCCCAGAACCCACTCTTCTGTCCACAGCAGACATAGCTAGCATTTTATCCACATGTCTCTCAAGGCAAGGGCACTCAGTCTACCCCACATACTTGAGACATGGCCCATGAGCCTCACAGGGCTGTGGGGCTGATGGCGCTCACCAATGTGGATAGTCATGCCCAAGAAGAAAGCAGCTGTCACTGCCAGCATGCCTGGTGGCCCTGAGGTGTCTCTTCCTTGGGCTGCAGTAGAGCCTCTGCTTGGCCCTGGGGCCCTGTGACAGTTAGGAACCTCCCACAGGGATGTGCACTGGATAGGAGGGTCTGGGTGTGGCGCACACAGCTCATGCAGACAGCAGAGGTGTGCACGTGCTGTAATGGCCCTGGAATGCTCATTGCCTTTTGAGTGCTTCCTGGCCTGTTGGCAGGTCCTCTGGTCATCCTTAGCTGTGTCCCCAGCTCCACTCTGTGTGTGTGTGTGTGTGTGTGTGCGTGCGCGCGCGCGAGTGTACGTGCGTGTGTGCATCAACATGCATGCATGCACATGTACTGTACATGTCTGTGCTAGGGTAATGACTTCATCCCAGGCACCCTCATGGAGCACAGGGCACATTCTCTGTTTGATTCAGAGCACCCAGACCTTGTGCAGCTGAGGGATGGCTGCCCACTGAAGCACCCTCCAGGTGCTTTCTACCCTGACACATAAATACTCTAATCTCTACTTTGAAGACAAGGAGACTGAAGCTCAGAGACTCAGTGGCTGTCAAAGTCATGGGCAGGGTGCAGCTTTGATCTGTATGTATCCAGTCACAGACAACCCACTTCCACGGCATCACACAATCTTCAGGATTCCCCAAGGGCCCCTCTTCCCCCAAATACTTCTTAACCCTCCATTGCTTCCTTTTGTTCTCCTATTTTTAACAAAAATAATAAAAGAAAAAGACAACTGAAAGAGTACATTTACAAAATATTAACAAAAGGTTCATCTTTGGATGGTAAAGCTCTTAGATTTTGAAAATAAATTTAGACCATTTAATGAGGTGGATAAGAAAAAAGTCTCCCTTTTCTGCCTGTTTTCTCCTTTGTCGGTAGCACAGTAGATAATTCCTCTATGTCTGAGGTGACTCTACATGCACGAAATAAATTATGCAGTGGGCTGGAATAACGGCAAGGCCCTTCCCTCCTTCCTTCTGCCATTAAAATGCATTCTATACAGTGTACTTTATTAAAGTAATTAAAGTGTATTCAAATTCTTTATCCGTTTGCTCTCAAAATGTCAAAGACCAATTCTCAGATTCAAGCTGTTTCTACGAACCCATCCAAGCCTGGATATGGCTGCGAAGCACCCACCTTGACACCTGAGCAGGGCCACCAGGGCTCTGGTCTCTCCCATCACCACGGCAGGTGCTGACCGAGCTCCTTTCTCTCTACCTTTGTCTTTGGAAAGTGATACAGCAGCCACTGAGCAGTGACTCACTGGGCAGCAGGCAAAGGGGTCTCCAGGCCCCCTCCAGTGTGTATCCCTCATGCAGGTGAACCACCTTCTTGTCCAGCCCACAGCATGGAGACATCATTCTTGGTGTTTGTCTCAAGAGCTACAATGCCTAGTGCTTCCCAGCCCAATGTCCAGCACACAGCAGAGTCCCCAAAATGTCTTTGGACTTTGTTTCTGTTTAAAAGGGCTCAACCTGATTCATTCCAACCCTGGACAAGGCCATAGTACAGCTGCTGTTCACCAAGTAAGACATACATGGTAAGAAGCCCATGTAATAAGACCTTCTTCACACCTGTGATGTGCAAGCAGCACTGTATTTATTGCTCATAGTAACACTCAGTCCAGGAGATGCTGGGTGCTGTGCTGTCAGGCAGAGCCATTCTGCTACTTATTGGCTCTGGTCAACTTGATCCTAACTTATTATGCCTCAGTTTCTTCAACTGTGCAAGGAAACATATAAGACAATAGTCTATGATGATATAAGTAGATCATATTATGTGTGGGTCACACAGTAAGTGCTCAGTAAGATGAAAATGATAATAATGATGTTATTGATATTGGTGATAATCACAATGATGGTGGGGTCATGATGAGGATGATGATCATGGTGACAGTGGTGGTGATAACAGTGATTGTGATGGTGATGACAGTGATGATGGTGATGATAATTGTGGTGATGATGATGGCCATGGTCATGATGGTGATGATGATGATGGTGATGGTGCTGATGGTAATGGTGATAATAATGATGATGATAGTTGTAGATTATATTATCTGTACTTCAGAGTCCAGACATTTTCTCAAGTTCTCAGAGAGGGTAAAAGCATGAAGGTCTAGCTGATTTTATAGTCAATGTTCTTTCCAACACCCTATTGCCTTTTCCCAATGTTCATCTCAATTCTTAACTGACTTCTCATATCTATTATTCCTTCAGCAGTTTGACATAAGTCCTCCCCTTGTCCATCACAATTTCATTCACTCTTCCTTTTTTTCAAGCATCTTTGCATCTGACCTTCCTCACACAGCCCCTGAATAATGAACTGCTGCCAGGCAGAGCATTGGAGTGTGAATAGCCAGACCTCCTCGCGTCCTGAACATCTGGTCCCTCCACACTCAGAGGACTTGATGAAATATGCAGAGGCCGGGCGCTACAAATTGGAATTCAGAGACCCACCCTCCCTTTCCTTTCAATTTCCTTTTTGAGAATTTAGTTCTCCAACATCAATTTCTGTTTGTAATAAATATTTAAGCACTTTGCCTGCCAAGCTTGCAGCATGGGAATGCTTTGAGCTGGCAGCCCCAGAGCCTCTGGCTGCCCCACTTGCCCTCCCCGGAAGACTTCCCAGGAGGTCTCAGCTGGGGTGCTTCTTGTGTCCTCTGTTCCCATAGCTGCTGCAAAGGATGCTTCCCTTTGGCTTGTCTTCCATATCCAGTCAAGGGCCACAGCCCGTCTGACTGAGAATGCTGCCACAGACTCCTTCTAGGTTTCTGTGCCTCCAGCCACCCTGCCCCCACTCCCACCCACACTCTTCCACTATGTCACACCCAAATCTGATCTGTCACCTGACCTGAAGCCCCACCATGGCCCCCTGCAACATAAAGTCCAAACTTGGTAACACCCTGCTCCAGCCCCTGTATGATGTCTCCCATCTCCCTAGCTCCAGCTCACACTCCCTCATCATACAGTATGCTGACACACACACTGATTACAGTTCCAGGCTTTGCTCCTGCCCTCCCTCTGCCTGGGCCCCCACACCACTGCTGCCTGTCACCAGTGCTGACTAGCTCATGCTTATGCTCCAGCTCATCCCCAGCTGTCAACTGCTGCCTCTCCTGGATCTCCCTGAGCCTGGCCTGAGTCCCCTCCCCTGCCTTGCACCTCTCCCTTCCAGATCTTCCATCACACCTACATTACATTACCCAGCACAGCACCTGCCCATTTGTTTTTTTGTCTCCCTCACTGACTACAGAGTTGTCCAGGGCCCAGCAAGAGATGCAGGACCAGAGTGGCCAGTGGCAGAGCTATGAAAAGTTACTCTGGGAGCTCAGCCCCTCCTGGTCTGGAGCCCAGTTCCATGCCCTCCCTATCTCCCTGCCACCCCCACCCCCCAGCTTCTCAAGTCTCCCTAGCCTGGACTTGCCCCTTTCAGCACCTCTCTAGTCCTTCTGAAACCTGTCTGTGATGTCCTGAGTCTTTGTAAGATGCTTTTGGGTGTCAAAGCTCTAAGGAGCAGAGCCCACTAGTCTGGGTGGCAACGGGTGGACATTTAATGCAGTGACATGGGAAGTGTCAGCATCCGTGTTCCATGTGGTAAATCTCCAGTCCCAGCTGCATTCCAGTCAAGACTCTCTTACTCTAGACAAAGAGGCCAAAAGTCCCCCTATCATAGCCGCATGATCCCAGAACAACCCGTAAAAATCTTAGAACCATCAAGTTCAGAGACCAGGACTACACTTGTCCCACAGACCAAATGGATGTCTTTTTTTTAGATTAACGTGTGGTTGTCATATAATATTATATTAGTTTCAGGTGTACAATATAGTGATTCAACGTTTGTATACATTACGAAGTGATCACCAAGATAAGTCTAGCTACCATTTATCACCACACAAGGCTGTCACAATATTATTGATGATATTCCCTAAGGATGGGGGTCTTTTCCAACATGAGCAAAAGAGGTACACAGCCTCTCTTAGAGAATGTCACCCAAACACTCACTTTGTCCAGGTGTGGAGTATCCCAGTCCCCTGTGTGAAAGGCAAAGGGTGGCTTTTTCAAGAGCAGCAGTGCCCAGCCTGTAAGGTCAGCTCTTCATGGGCACTCCCATAGGCTGACACAGGAACTCAGTGCCAGGCAGTTACCAATTCTCCAGACACCCTGGACCCATCCTGGTGACAGCTCAGATCTCAGAACTCTTCATATTACTCCCACCTCTCCCAGATAGGGCAGCCTGCAAATGTAGGTGAAGGATGGGAAGGAAACAGGCTCTCAAAAGGTCAGATACCTACATGCTTTGGGGGTGGGGGATGGGGAACTCCTGAGAAACATGCTGTGGCTCTGGCCCAGCCCAGTGAGCAGGGCAAGGAAGGCAGCTCACCCCCAGGAAAGCAATAGGACCTGAATCCCACCCCCAGCAGCCAGAGGGAAAAGGAAGGAGTCGCTTAGCACCAGTTTATCCCTGGTCCTCTGCAGGTCAGCCCAGAAGGGCAAGTGGAAAAGTCAGCCAACCTCACAGGGCATGTGATGGAGATGCTGGTCCCTCACTCTCACTCTGCTGCCAGCATGAGCTGGGAAGGTGACATAAAGTCAGCAATGAACCTGTAGGAAATCAATTTTTCACGTTGTACCCCACCTCAGCTGAATTCATGAATAGTTATGTTCAGGGATACTTACAAAGCAGAGTGTTAAGCAGCCTAGGGCCCAAGGCTCAGGAAAATCTTCACACAGAATCTATAATGTAAATTCCATAGGACAGTGGTACTTGGGGACAGAGGAAGGAACTCCAGTCCCACTCACCCATCAACTTTGAAGTTCTGACCGTCAGCATTGCTATCACTGAGAGAGGTGTGTTATCATCCCCCTTTTACAGATGAAAATACTGAGGCTAAGAAAGCTTAAATAACTTGGCCAAGGAACTAGAGGCCAAGCTTGAATCAGGAAAGGTAGCCTGGCAGTGGTGAGGAGCTAGGTCTGCCTTATTGGTCACCTGCCCATGGCTGCATGAATGGCCTCCCTGGAGCCTGGGCTTTATGTAAAGACTGCAAGCTGTAGGCTTGCAAGCACCGTGCAGACCAGCACAGGAAGCCCATAGGGAGAGCTCAGTGAGGTAGGGCTGTTGTGTAATGACCTGGAGCTCGGGCCCAATGCATGCTGGGGACATAGCACTGAGGGTACAGTAGCTAACTGAACAAATGTCCACCCACATGTTGTTCATGTTCCAGTGGGGGAGACTCAGAAACTCCAGTGAACAAATCAACATAAACCGGATCAGCTAATAACAAGTACAGTGGACAAAACCAAACAGGGAGGGTGGGGTGGGCACATGGTCCACCACTCCTTTCGGGAGGACCTGAGGGAGCAGGGAGCAGGAAGCAGGAAGCAAGGATTCTGGGTGGACATTCCCAGCAGAGGGACACAGAGCAGAGGCCCCAGGGCAGGGTGAGCTGGGCACCCACAGGGAACAGGTGAGTCTGGCTGGTGTAGAGCTCCACCAACCACTAGTTCCCATCTCTCCCCTCTCAGGTCTCCTCCCTGAGACATAGCGATATTTAAATGAGGCTAATTAATAAGAACCCTACAATGGTCTCTAAGTGCTCAAGTGAGAGGAAGAGAGTCACCCGTCTCTCACTTTAAATCAAAAGCTAGAGATGATTCAGTGCAGTGAGGAAGATATGTTGAAAGCTGAGACAGGCCAAAAGCTGGGCCTCTTGCACCAAACAGTTAGCCAGGCTGTGTGTGCAAAGGAAAAGTTCTTGAAGGAAAGTGAAAGCACTACTCCAGTGAACACACAAATGGTGAGAAAACAGAACAGGCTTATAGCTGATACAGAGAAAGTTTGAGTGGTCTGGACAGAAGACCGAACCAGTCACAACATTCCCTTAAACCAAAGTCTAATCCAGAGGAAGGCCCTGACTCTCTTCAATTCTGTGAATGCCAAAAGAGGGGAGTAAGCTGCAGAAGAAAGTATGAAGCCAGCAGAGGTAGGTTCATGAGGTTTAAGAAAAGAAGCTGCCTCCATAACAAACGTCCAAGGTAAAGCAGCAAGAGCTGGTGTAGAAGCTACAGCAAGTTACCCAGAAGATGTAGCTAAGATCATTCATGAAGGTGACTATGCCCAACAAGAGATTTTCAGTGCAGATGAAGCAGCCTTCTATTGGAAGAAGATGCTATCTAGGACTTTCATAGCTACAGGTGAGAAGTCAATGCCTGGCTTCAAAGGACAAGCAGACTGCCTTGTTAGATGTAATGCAGCTGATGACTTTAAGTTGAGGTCAATGCTCATTTGCCATTCCAAAAAATCCTGGTTCCCTTAAAAATTATGCTTAAATCTACTCTGCACGTGCTCTAAAACTAGAACAACAATGCGTGGATAACAACACATCCATTTATAACATGGTTTACTGAGTATGTTGAGCCCATGGTTAAGACTGGCATGCTGATAACACAGCATCCAGTCTGCAGCCCATGGATCAAGGGTTACATTTTGATCCTCAAGTCCTATTATTTGAGAAATACATCTCCTAAGGCTAGAGCTGCCATTGGTAGTGATTCCTCTGATGGATCTGGAAAAAGTTACTTGGAAATTTTCTGGGAAGTGTTCACCATTCTAGACGCCATTAGGAACATTTGTGATTCATGGGAAGAAGTAAAAAAAACAATAACATTAATAGGAGTTTGGAAGAAGTTGATTCCAGTCCTCATGGATGACTTTGAGGGGTTCAGGATTTCAGGGGAGGCAGTAACTGCAGGTGTGGTGGAATCAGCAAGAGGGCTGAAGTGGAGCCTGAAGATGGGACTGAATGGCTGCTGTCTCATGATACAACTTTAATGGATACAGAGTGGCTTCTCATGGCCAAGCGAAGAGAGCCGTTCTTGAGATGGAAAGTACTCCTGGTGAAAGTGCTGTGAGGACTATTGAAATGACAACAAAGGATTTGGAATATTACATAAATTTAGTGAGACAGCAGTGGCAGAGTTTGAGAGGACTGGCTCCAATTCTGAAAGATGTTCTTTTGTGGGTAAAATGCTATCAAACACCATCACATTCTACAGAGAGTTTGTGAAAGGAAGACTCAATTCCACAGACTTCGTTGTTGTCTTATACTTATGAAATTGCCACAGCCACACCCACCTTCAGCAACCACCACCCTGATCAGTCTGCAGCCACCAACATCTAGGCAAGACTTCCGCCAGCAAAAAGATTATAACCTACTGAAAGCTCAAATGGTGACTAACATTTCTAGCAATAAACTGTTTTTTAATTAAGTGTGTACATTCGGGATTTTTTAGACGTAATGCTATTACACACTTAATAGACTACAGCATGGTGTAAAGATAACTCTTACATGCACTGGGAAACCAAAATTTCATTTGATTCACTCTCTTGGGACAGTGGCTTTACTGAACCTGCACTCTCTCTTCGGCATGCCCATAGTATGTCTTCCCTGGTTCTCTTTGTTTTCTTAAGTTTTTGCTCCTTTTATTCCTTTACTGTCATTCAATGGAAATTTTGATGGGAAACAGAATACTGCATATGTTCAATTTTCCTTGATTAAAAAAGAGCTCCTTCTTGCCTTTTGGAAAGTTTCCCCTAAGGTTTTTAAGCGTTGCACTGATCCATTCTGCATACACACATCAAGTGTGCCACAGGCCCTGTGCCCGGTGCAGAGGGGATTCAGAGGTATGGCAGACATGACTGAACTCTGAGTGGAGCAGGGAAGAGCAGACAGATGGGGCCAGGTGGCTCGATGTACAGCAGAGGGAAGGATAGCCATCACTCCTTCTGAGTCAGGGGTTAGGAGGGGCAGGGCCAGGGAGGAGCAGCACAGGAGCCCCCCCATCTGGGCACACTTCTTTCTACCCGGCCCCATGATGTGGGTGAAGTCAGACCCCTGGACCTGCCCACCTTGCCTTTTTTGGAATGTGATCCCACCTTCCCTTCCAGCTCATCCATCCTCTGCCTGGACCATCCAGCCATGGGTCCAGCCATGTGCACCTGTGGGTCCACACTGTCTCACCTTCAGGCCTCTGCACCCACTGATCCAGCATCTGGAACACCTTCAAGTGCCCTCCCCCCATTACTCTCCCATTCATTTCATGTCAACTAGGAGGATGCCACAGCTGTGCCCTGCACACTGAGGCCTGTCCTTTGTCTCCACAGGTCCCCAGACTTCATTCTGCCCAACTGTTAGCCAGCAGTGCCATCCTTGGCCATTCCTGTGATCTTCACCAGCCTCCCCAGGGCACAAACCAGCACTATGTGAGGTCCATGACTGGCCCGTGTGTCCAGAGGAGAGGCAGTCTGGCTAGTGCTGCACACAGGTGACCAGTGGATAGTAGGAGACAGAGGTCAGGGCCAGCCAGGAAGATGAGGGGCTGATCCTGTCCCCAGAGAGGCCAACGCAGGCATGGGGGCTCCATTCTGGTCCCCACCCACCTGCTGATGGCCTCAGTGACAAGGGGCTTAGAGTCTGTCAGCACTGGACACACAGTGACTCCTGGTCACTGGGGTGTCAGCTCTCCCTTTGGAAGGTGCACAGTGTACTCAGCACTGTCCTGAGCACTTCGTGGGCTATTTTTGTTAATCCTCCAATTGTGGGATATAGATGGTATTTTCCTCATTTTAAACTAGCAAGGCCTCGCAAGGAAACAGCTCTGTTTTTGCTGCAGTAGTAGGTTGTCTGCATCATGCCTCCTAGGTCCAGGCCCTGTTGGTGCACATGGGGGGCGGGCTTAGCCTGCTCTGGTCACCTCCACGGAGGAGAAGCCCTGGGCCACCCACCCCCAGCAGAGAGAAATAAGCCCAGAAGGACCCTTCTTGGGGTCAGTGCTCACCCAGAGCAGCTCCAGGGAGAACAGTGGGAACAGACGGCAACCCAGGTGGAGAGTCTGGAGCTAAAGGGTGATGGGGACAGTGCGGAGCCTTCCCCAGATCTCCTGCCTGCCCACCTAAGCAAGGAAAAGAAGGGTCTACACCACCTCACTCCTCCAGACAAGGAAGCTGAGGGCAGCAGTGGCCGAAGCAGGCCTGGGTTCCTGCTCTCTGCTCTGCTAGCTTCCCTGTTGCTCACTCTAACTACAACCCCACACCTGCCCCTAGTGCCTGACATGCTCTTCCTGTCTCTGCCTCTTCCTTTCTTCCCTGGTTTTCACACTGAGGTTTCTTCTTGTCGTTACAGTGTCATCTGAGCCAGGGGCCTGTGCTGTGGGGCTGCATCCTTGGGGGCCCCCGGGGTCTGAGAGTTGCCACCCCAGAGGAGGACGAAAGCCCGGATGGTCGGTGCACCGTGCTCAGCGCCCCTCACTAGTGAAGGGCTTTATCCCAGCTTCCCCTGCCCACCTTACCCCGCCTCACCCTTCTAAATTCATCTACCGCACGTCTCCCTCCTCTCTCCCACTTTCTTTAAAACCGGCAGAATGTTACCTCCTCTTCCCTTGGAAGGAAAAGAAGGATCTGTAGGCGAGGAAGCAGCTCCTCCAGACAGCCCAGGCAAAACGCCTAGGCTGCCTGTCAAATTTGATTTCGAAAGATAATCTATTTTGAGCAAAAGAATAATGAAAAGACATCCCCAGCTGTCCTGGAAATGTCTCAATTCTCTTCTCCCACCAACCCGGGTGCAAGGCCTGGCTCTGTGCCTTTGCCCACCATGCCCACCCCCCTTGCATCCACACGCTGCCCTGGCAGCAGTGGCTCTCTCTTCCTTCCCTCTGTCCTCCTTGGCACCCTCCCAGAGCCCTTGCCCACTCTTGCCTCTGTGTAGGACTGATGAGGAATGATGACAGCCAGGCAGAACCCGCGGGGCCTGCTCTCCATGCCTGGCAGCCGCGTTCAGCACAGGGTCACACCCACACAGAGCCTGGCACATCCAGCCAGCATCTACTGAATGACTCATGCCAGGCCACGGCAGCCGGGGAAGAAGGCTCCTGTCTCACTGATGAGCCTTGGTGGGTTATTTGAGGACTGAAGCCGGTGGCTACGGAGCCTGGGACTGTCTCTGTCTGTGCTGGCAGCTTCCTGGGTAACGCTGAGAGCACAGCCTGCCAGCAGCCCGCAGGGACCCAGTCCCAGCTCACTGCACCCAGCAGGAGAGGAAGATTCACCCTCCTTTCATCCATGTAAAAGGAGTCCAGCCAGGAGCCTCCCTGAAGGCCAAGGGGTGTGCCTTGGACGACCTCCAGAAGGTCTCATGGGGGAGCTCTGCTCTCACACCCTCTCCTGCCCTTCCTTCCCAGCAGCACCCAACTGGAGCTGGCGTACACCCTTCTTCCCAGTGCAGTGTAGGCCCATCACCATCCCCGACGCTGCTGGGAGGCTCTGTGTGCAGGGATCGGGAGCACAGGGAACCGTGGGGAAGGTGCGATTCAGGAGAGGGAGCCAGCAGGGAGGCTCAGGAGGGAGGACAGGATCCAAGCCAGGCCCACCCCATATGGCCAGTCCTTCCCTCTGCAACTGTCTCCATCACACTCGCCACCTTCTGATGCCCACACCATCGAGAGCATTGATTTGCTTGTTGTCTGCCTTCTTCCAGTGACTTTCAGCTCCTACAGAGATTCTCATCCCTTTTGTTTGTGCCCCCAGGGCCTAGAACAGTGAAGGGCATGAGCAGAAACAGACAGTGGGCATGGCCTTGTCAGGGTGAACATGGCTGCCACATGGCCTAGTAGGAGCCAAGGCTGGTGAAGGCAGGGGCTCTGCTCAGCATAAGGACTCCCAGCTGTTGGCCAGACTTTATCCTGTGTACTTCCCACCATGCTCCTCATGTAGCTCTGAAAGGGAGGCATTATACCAGGGGTCTCCTGACCAGAACACAAGGATCCCAGCCACTGAGCTTCTCCGCCAGCCACACCACAGCCAGCAGTAGAGGAAGCATCTGGAGCCAGCCTGGACCCAGGGATCATCAAGGGGGTGGGCACCCACAACTAGCTGCTCCCTGGGAGCAGTCACCTCAGAGAGACCCCCACCCATCTACACAGCCCCTGAGACAGAGGAGCCCTCTGCTCAGGCAGGGAGTGGGTGGGGGGAGGAAGCCACTGCCAGTGTTTCCCTTACCCCAACATGAGTGAACACATCCTCCAGGAACTCATGACATTTCCAAACGATGAGCAGCAGAAAGCATGGCCAGGGTCCCTCCAACTGACCCGTTGTACTGGGCAAGCACATCTCATGCGATGTGGTCACAGAGCAGGGTCATTTATGCCCTACGTTCTCCTGGAATGTGTAGCATTGGCTGGTCCTTCTACCCCTGGATTTCCGTTTTTTCTCAAGTCTGGTCAGTGCAGCTCCAAAACCAGTCTCAGGTCGATAGCAACCTCACTGGAAGCCCATTATCCCTGACATGTAAAAAAGTGATGCTTCAAGACATCAGCAGTGGGAAAGAGGAAAGGAAAAGGGGAAGAGGCGAAGGGGTAAATGTTTTTTCCTCATGTGTGATGCAGGAGTCCAAGAGTGGATGGTCCTAGAAATAGAAGTGTAAGCACATAATTCAAATTCATCAAAATAACAACTACTTGTAATAGCATAAATACTAACAACTGAGATGAGGAAAAAGTGAAAAGTGCTGGATATGGTAAGTGAGCTAAATTCTTCAATTTAATATTGAGGACTGAATACATGGGTCTTGGTTGATAAATTAAGAATAGAGTCATGCTTCATTTAAAACAGAATTAATCCCAATTCTTCTCAAGCTATTCCAAAAAATAGAAATCGAAGGAAAACTCCCGGACTCATTTTATGAATCCAGCATCACTCTGATTCCCAAGCCAGACAGAGATCCAGCAAAAAAAGAGAACTACAGGCCAATATCCTTGATGAATACGGATGCAAAAATTCTCAACAAGATCCTTGCAAATCGAATCCAGCAGCATATAAAAAGAATCATCCACCAAGATCAAGTGGGATTCATTCCTGGGTTACAGGGCTGGTTCAACATTCACAAATCAATCAATGTGATACATCATATCAATAAAAGAAAAGATAAAAACCATATGATCCTGTCAATAGATGCAGAAGAAGCATTTGACAAAATAC
Organism: Proteles cristata cristata; assembly: GCA_017311185.1. NCBI lineage: Eukaryota > Metazoa > Chordata > Mammalia > Carnivora > Hyaenidae > Proteles > Proteles cristata. The sequence continues at coordinate 30,916 of JAESUZ010001290.1, read as the reverse complement.
AGCATCCCTTCTTAATAAAGACTCTCGAGAAAGTTGGGATAGAAGGAACCTACTTAAACATCATCAAAGCCATCTATGAGAAGCCTTCAGCTAACATCATCCTCAACGGGGAAAAACTCAGAGCTTTCCCCCTGAGATCAGGAACACGACAGGGATGCCCACTCTCACCACTGCTGTTTAACATAGTGCTGGAAGTCCTAGCATCAGCCATCAGACACCAAAAGGAAATCAAAGGCATCAGAATTGGCAAAGAGGAAGTCAAACTTTCACTCTTCACAGATGACATGATACTCTACATAGAAAACCCGACAGACTCCACCAGAAGCCTACTAGAACTGATCCAAGAATTCAGCCAAGTTGCAGGGTACAAAATCAACGTACAGAAATCGGTTGCATTTTTATACACCAACAATGAAGCAACAGAAAGAGAAATCAAGAAACTGATTCCATTCACAATTGCACAAAAAACCATAAAATACCTCGGAATAAACCTAACCAAGGATACAAGAGATCTGTATGATGAAAACTATAGAAAACTTATGAAGGAAATTGAAGAAGACACAAAGAAATGGAAAAACATTCCATGCTCATGGATAGGAAGAATAAATATAGTTAAGATGTCATTACTACCTAAGGCACTCTACACATTCAATGCAATTCCAATCAAAATTGCACCAGCATACTTCTCAAAACTAGAACAAACTATCCAAAAATTTGTATGGAACCACAAAAGACCCCGAATAGCCAAAGTAATCCTGAAAAATAAAACCAAAACGGGAGGGATCACCATCCCAGACTTTAGCCTCTACTACAAAGCTGTCATCATCAAGACAGTATGGTATTGGCACAAAAACAGACACATAGACCAATGGAACAGAATTGAGAACTCAGAAGTGGACCCAAAAGTATACAGCCAACTCATCTTTGACAAAGCAGGAAAGAATATCCAATGGAAAAAAGCCTTTTTAACAGATGGTGTTGGGAGAACTGGACAGCAACATGCAGAAGAATGAAACTAGATCATTTTCTCACACCATGCACAAAAATAAACTCAAAATGGATAAAGGACCTGAACGTGAGACAGGAAACTATCAACACCGTAGAGGAGAAAGCAGGAAACAACCTCCTTGACCTCCACCGCAGCCACTTCTTACTTGACACATCCCCAAAAGCAAGGGAATCAAGAGCAAAAACAAACTGTTGGGACCTCCTCAAGATTAAAAGCTTCTGCACAGCCAAGGAAACAACCCAGAAAATTAATAGGCAACCAACGGAATGGGAAAAGATAGTTGCAAATGACATATCAGATAAAGGGTTGATATCCAGAATCTACAAGGAACTCACCAAACTACACACCCGAAAAACAAACAACCCAGTGAAGAAATGGGCAGAAGATATGAACAGACACTTCTCCAAAGAGGACATCCAGGTGGCCAACAGACACGTGAAATGATGCTCAGCATCGCTCCTCATCAGGGAAATACAAATCAAAACCACACTGAGATACCACCTCACGCCAGTCAGAGTGGCTAAAATGAGCAAATCAGAGAACTATAGATGCTGGCGAGGATGTAGAGAAACGGGCACCCTCCTACACTGTTGGTGGGAATGTAAACTGGTTCAGCCCCTCTGGAAAACAGTGTGGAGGTTCCTCAGGAAACTAACAATAGAACTCCCCTATGACCCAGCAATAGCACTGCTAGGAATTTACCCAAGGGATACAGAAATGCTGATGCATAGGAGCACATGGACCCCAATGGTTCATAGCATTGAGTGTTCATAGCAGCACTCTCCACAATAGCTAAAACCTGGAAAGAGCCTAAGTGTCCATCAACAGATGAATGGATCAAGAAGATGTGGTTTATCTATACCATGGAATACTACATGGCAATGAGAAACAATGAAATCTGGCCATGTGTAGCAACATGGATGGACCTTGAGGGTGTTATGCTGAGCGAAATAAGTCAGGCAGAGAAAGACAAATATCATATGTGTGCACGTATAGGAGGATTAGGAGGAACTTAACAGAGGACCAAGGGGGAGAAGAAGGGCGGAAATGGTGGGGGAAAGGGAGAGAGGCAAACCATGAGAGACTCTTGAATGCTGACAAAAACTGAGGACTGATGGATGTGGGGGGGGAGGAGGGATGGGCATGGAGGAGGACACTTGTGGGGATGAGCACTGGGTGTTATGTGGAAACTAATTTGACAATAAACTATTTGTAAAAAAAAAAAAATGTAAAACAGACTTTCAAAATGTAAAAAAAAAAAAAAGGATAGAGTCATGCTTGATTTCATGTTTATTATAAAGTCTTTATATAAATAATTTTAGTAGCTGCATGATACTTATCTGGGCAATTTATTAGGTACCAACGTAGTTGAACAGATACCTTTTGCTGTTACTGAATACGAGGACTATAGCTCATTGTACAGCTGGAGAGGCAACTTTCAGAAAAACAAAAATTACAAATGGTTATCAGAAAAATGATGGGTTAGAAGAGGTGATGGACATGGCTGTGTGCTTTTATTTTGCTTTTTACTTTCTGTTCTTTCGGACATTTGATTACTTTGGACATGTTTTTACAATATTCATGTATTATTTTGGTATTTAAAACAATATGTTACCAAACATGCTAGACCTTTCTCTAGTAATTTCAGTCCTAGAATTTAGTTACAGTAAAGGTTATAAGTCCAGCTGTTAATATTATACAGCCACAAAATTATTTTTATAAAGAATTTGCGATAAATGTGGGGAAGATTTCTGTTATAATGTTGGATGAAAACTCTAGAACATGAAATTGTATATTGACTATAATCACAAATATGTAAAAAACAAAGAAAACCAGAAAACAAAATATCATCCGAGGTTTTTTTTGGATGGGCAAAAGGATCCCAAAATGTTAACAGTGGTTGTCTTTGGTAGGAGGCACTATGGGAATTTAAAAATTCTTCTTTCTAATTCCAACTTTCACATTTTTGTTAATACAGAAAATGTGTGATTTTTTTTAATGAGGAGGAAAGGAGATGTTGAACTATGAATTAATGGCAGCAGGGACTGAGGGCACAATTTAACTTGGCAGGCCTTGTCTTATACAGAGTAAGAGAATGAACGTAATCAGGGGATTCTGTTTGTTCTCATTGCTGCCAAGAGAACTGAGATGATCCTGAAAGCATTTGTGTCCCCCACTAGTTGAGTCACAGTCCAGATGAACCCCAAATGATTCTAATTATCTGCTGCCAGTTGTGTGAAACACATTCTCCAAGAGGAGAGACTTCTTCCCAGCATAAGAGCAATCCCAGCATCAGTAACCAAGAGATTCTAAACCCAGCTCCCCACAGCCTGCCATGACCTCCCATTCTAGTCACCTTGCTCGCAGGTATCCCCTCCCTCTAGCAGGGGATCAGAGCTGCACTATCTCTCAATTCCCTCAAGATTTTGGGTCCCCTGAGGAGCTATGACTCCATTAGTGTACTGGTGACTCAGATCTACCACTTAGTAAAGTGCATTCCCTCAGGCAAAACAAATTCATATGGCAAAATGCTGCCCCCAAAATCAACTACAAGACACTGTTAATCTACTCACCCAATACTCACCCCGAAAGGGATTTCAATGTGTTTCAGAAATAACCCTGATGTCTTATTGTTCATTGTTATTTGAGCCAAAAGAAATTACATAAATGGGGAGGAGAGGTGATTTCCAGTGAGGATGGGGAGGGGTGAGCTGAGTGGGAGCTATTAACAACTACTGAGTGTTCTAGAACTTCACATCCTTCATTTACAAAACAGAAATGGAGAGAAAAGGGGAGCTTAATCTGGGTTCAAAAAGTCAGATATGTCCTGTGCAAAATCCAATGCACTTTTCACTCTCTCTACCAACATCCCTAAATATGATGTGATGTGTGTGTGTGTGTGTACTGGAAGTGAGTAGTTAAATATATTTATGGTTTATAAATAAAACATTTACAAAAGTGATGATTTTTATTCATGTGTGGTGAAACTACCAGTTGAAATTTGTAATGACTCATTGACAAATTATGCTCTGACTTTCAACTAATAGATTTAGAGTTTAAACATTTTTGACAAGAGCATATTTTTGATGGGACAGATTGAATGGGATGTGAATTTGAACTTCTCCATTTAGCTACTGCAAGTTGGTTTTAAGCAGAAGTGGTAAGTATGCTTCAAACTGGGTTTTAATATGAGTAAAATACGGATTTGTGCTTATAGCCAAGAGGCATTACCAAGGACTGGATTTACCCTCCCACTAGAAACAACACAGCAGCAGAAACTGATAAAATAAATATCTACAAGATTGAAACAAATATCTACAAGACACTACTTAAGGCAACAGAAGATAATAATTCTTGAGAGATGGAGAAAAAATAAAGTGACCCTTAATGTTGCTACAGATTATCATCCTGGGAATTTCCAAGGTAAAACACAGGAGTTCAAACTCCCTAAGTTGAGAAGATGGAATGGAAAACCCAGGAAGACCAAGTCCATCTGAGTCTACAGAACAGTGCTGAGTACAAAAGAGCTGCGAAGAGAGAAAACCCTTAGCAACCACAGAGGGCCTGCCTCAGCTCCTCAGCTGAGAACTGATCAGTGCATGCTTGTAGGCAAACTATCCAAGGCCAGGAAAAGACTGATCCCAAGGATTGGAGGTAATAGTGCATGGCATCAAAAGAATGCTAGGAATAATGTGTTCCCACTATTCCCTGGGGAATTGCCTGTTCCCACCAAATGATGCTAAAAACATCGGAAGTCATGGGGCTTCAGTAATAGTGAATACTAGACTTAGGATGTTAAGGATGCTTAAGATACAGTACTCCTAAAGAAAGAAAGACCCAAAGCATCATACTGTTTGTTCAAAGCAAAACTCAAGAATATTTAAGGGGATACAATCAATGTCCATCATCCATCAAGCTAAAACTCAAAATCACCAGCATCAGTAAAAAATTAGCAGGTATGTAAAGAAACCAGATAATAGAACTTCCAATAGAGGTAAATCAATCAAGTTTAACCTACAGCCTCTTACAGATTCATATTTACAAATATGTCCTCTGGTGGGGCTCCTGGGTGGCTTAGTCGGTTAAGCGTCCGACTTTCGCTTAGGTCATGATCTTGCGGTTCTTGGGTTCTAGCCCCGCGTCGGGCTCTGTGCTGACTGCCAGCTCAGAGCCTGGAGCCTGTTTCAGTCTGTGACTCCCTCTCTCTCTGACCCTCCCCTGCTCACGCTCTCTCTCTCTCTCTCCTAGAAATAAATAAAAACATTTAAAAAAAATTAAAAATAGAACTACCATATGATCTAGCAATTCCACTTCTGGGTATTTATCCAAAGAAAACAAAAATACAACTGGTTAAGACATATGCATTCCCCTGTCCATTGCAGCATTGTTGCAGTGGCCAAGATAGGAAGCAATCTAGGCGCCCATTAATGGATGAATGGAAAAAGAAAATATAATATGTATTTTTAAAAAAAGAAATCTTGTCATTTGTGACAATACAGATGGATCTTGAGTGCATTATGCTAAGCAAAATAAGTCAGGCAGAAAAAAAAAATTCCATATGACCTCACTTATATGTGAGGAAGGAAGGAAAGAAGGAAGGAAGGAAGGAAGGAAGGAAGGAAGGAAGGAAGGAAGAAAGAAAGAAAGAGAGAAAGGATAAGAGAAAGGACAAGGAAGGAAGGAAGGAAGGAAGGAAGGAAGGAAGGAAGGAAGAAAGAAAGAAAGAGAGAAAGGATAAGAGAAAGGACAAGGAAGGAAGGAAGGAAGGAAGGAAGGAAGGAAGGAAAGAAGGAAAGAAGGAAAGCAAGAAAGCAAGAAAAAGAAAGAAAGAAAGAGAGAGAGAGAAAGGATAAGAGAAAGGACAAGGAAGGAAGGAAGGAAGGAAGCAAGGAAGGAAGGAAGGAAGGAAGGAAAGTTTACAGATGCAAAGAATCTGTGGTTACCAGAGGTGGGAGGTGGGGTAGTGGGTGAAGTGAGTGAAGTGGGGTAAAAGGTAGAAACTTCCAATTATAAAATAAACAGTCATGGGGATATAATGTACAGCATGGTGACTATAGTTAATAATATTTGGTATTACATATTTGGAAGTTGTTAACAGAGTAAATATAAAAAGTTCACATCACAAGAAAAAAATTGTAATTATGTATGATGACGGATGTTAAATAGACTTCTTGTGGTAGTTATTTTATAATATATACAATTATCAAATGATTATGTTGTATACCTGAAACTAATATAATGTATGTCAAACATAGTTAAATAAAAATAAATAAATATACAAACAAATAAATAAGTAAAATGGATTTTTAACCCTAAAAAATATTTTTAATGTTTATTTATTTTTGAAAGAGAGCGAGCAAGCAAGCAGCGGAGGGGCAGAGAGAGAAGGAGAATCCCAAGCAGTCTCCACTATCAGTGCAGAGCCTAATGTGGCCTCAAACCCATGAACTGTGAGATCATGACCTGAGCAGAAATCAAGAGTCGGCCAGTTAACTAACTGAGCCACCAAGACACCTCTATTTTTTAACTGAATGTTAATGAAAGCACAACACATTGAAATTTGCAGGATGCCACTAAAGAAGTACTTAGTGAAAATAAAAGCACTTAACACCTACATTTAGGTCTCAGATCAATTATCTCAGCTTCTACGTTCAGAAACTAGAAAATAAGAGAAAAATTAAATCCAAAGGAAGTGGAAGAAAGGAAACAATAGAAATAGAAAAGTAGAAATCAGTGAAACAATAGAAATAAATTGATGAAGACACAAGCTAGTTCCTTGAAAAGCTTACTAATTTTGTTAAACCTCTAACTGGACATCAGAAAAAAAGAGAGAAAAAGAGAAGTTAAAAATTATCAAAATCTTAAAAGAGAGAACTGATATTTCTATAGATTCTACAGTTTTTAAAAGGATAATGAAAAATTATTGTGCTGGTTGAATAGTGCTCCCCCTAAAAATTCGTGTCTCTATAAGACCTGTCAGTGTGACTTTTCTAGAAATAGGGTCTTTATATGTGATCATAGTAAGGTAAAGTCATACTAAATTGGGTTAGGCCCTAAATTCAGTGACTGGTAACCTTACTGGATGATGGAAATTTGACACAGAGAAACACACAAGGAGAGCATCATGTGAAGATAAAGCAAAGATTTTAGTAAAAAAACAAAAAAACTAAAAAACTAAAAACCAAGGACCACCAAGAAATGCTAGCAATCACCAGAAGCTAGGAGACAAATATAGAACAGATTTTCCTTCAGAATGTCTAGAAGGAACCAACCCTCTGAACATCTTGACTTTGAACATGTAGCTCGAAAACTGTGAGACAAATTTCCGTTGTTTTAAGCCATGATAATTTGTTATAGAAATCCTAGGAAATGAATATAATTATAAAAATATTTATGTCAATATATTTGAAAATTTAGGTTTCACCTAATGAAATGGGCAAATTTCTTGAAAATGCAAACTACAAAAACTCACATATAAAAAAGATGATTTCTATTTATCCTTATATCTATTAAGAAACAATTGTAGTTAAAATTTTTCCACAGAGAAAACTCCAGACCTAGATGGATTCACTAATTAATTCTACCAAACATTTAAGGAAGAAATAATAACAATTCTACACAAACTATTCCAAAAATCTGAAAAAAAGGGAATACTTCTCAACTGATTGTGTAAACCCAACATTACTGTAATACTAAAACCAGAAAAAGACATTATAAGAAAATAAAACTTTAAATTAATATCCCCTGTGAATATGGATGTAAAAATCCTTTGCAAATTTTCAGTAAATAGAAGCCAATAATGTATAAAAAAAGAAGAATACATCATGACCAAATAGGGTGTATCCAAGGATTGCAAGATTCATATAGCATTCAAAAACCAACCAATGTAATCTCCATGTTAACAAACTAAAACAGAAAAACCATATGTTCATTTCGATAGATGCAGAAAAGGCATTTGAAAAAAATCAACATCTATACCTGATGAAAAAGGAAAAAAAACACTCAGCAACATATGAACACAAAGAGAGCTTCTTCCACCTATTAAAGGGCATCCACAAAAACCTACCAAAAATCACACTCAGTGGTGAACAATTGAACACATTCCCTGGATGCCTCCTCACCACTTCAATCAGCACGGTACTGGAGGTTCAAGTCAGTGCAGTAAGGCAAGAAAAAGAAAGAATACTTTGAAAGAAAGAAGTAAAACTATCTCAGTCACAGATAAACATGATCATCTATATAGAAAATCCAATGGATTTTTTTACATTACTAGAACAAAAAAGTGGTTTAATAAGTTTGCAGGTCATAAGAGTGATGTACCAAAAAGCCCAATTGTATTTCTATATATTAGGAATAAAAAATCATAAATTTAATTTTTAAGAAATGCCACTTACTGAATCAGAAAATATGAAACACTAAGGGACAAAGCTGACAAGAAGATTTGGAAATTATGAAACACTGCTGAGAGAAACTAAAGGATACATATGTCATGTTCATGGGTCAAGAGCTCAATACTAAGACGTCAGTTCTCTCCAAATTGATCTACATATGACATAATCCCAATCAAAATCTTAACAGAACTTTTTTTTACATATGAACAAACTGATTCTAAAATTCAGACAGAAGGGGCACATGGGTGGCTCAGTTGGTTAAGCATCCAACTTCAGCTCAAGTCATTATCTTATGGTTTGCAAGTTTGACCCCACATCGGCTCTGTGTTGACTGCTTGGAGCCTGGAGCTCATTTCAGATTCTGTGTCTCCTGCTCTCTCTCTCTGCCCCTTCCTTGCTCACACTCTTTCTCTTTCTCTCTCTCAAAAATAAATAAACATTAAAATTTTTTTTAAAAATTCAGATGTAAATACAAAAGACCTAGAACATCCAAAACAAATTTCAAAAGGCCAAAGCCATAGGACAAACACTCCCTGATTTCAATACATTATAAACTACAATAACATTAAGAGAACATGATATTGTCATAAAGACAGGCAAACAAATCAGTAGAACAGAACAGAGGTAGAGTCCCATCTTGAACAACCTTGAACATTACTTTAGCAATGGATCATGAGACAATGAGAAGCACTATACAGCTTTGCTCCAGTCAGCCTCTGATCCAGGTGTAGCCCAGAACCCTTCTCTACCACAATGAGCCCCATCAACTCAGGGCATCCCCAGAGGCCAAGGGCAAAAACTGAACTCCCCTCTGCCTTCTGTATTTAAGTGTCATCACCACCACCCCAATCCTAGGGTCCCAGGAACTTGACTACCTGGTGCCATTGGCCAGCTGTTGATCCTAAAGTCCTCTATGTTCATGTGGCCAAGGGAGCTCCCTGGACTCTATGTGAGCAGTACTACTCCAAGTAGCCTGGCCAGGGGGACTGTGATCTAGGACCCCATCCATGGTTATGTGTCTAGAAGTGGATCACTGACCTCACAGAGCCTGTGGTTTTGTAGACCTCATGGAGCCTATGGTTTTGGGAGACAAAAAATTCAACAAGTGATTGTAAGGTTGACATGCAAAATCTTACAGAAGGGTAGATGTGTGGTGCTGACCCAGTTCACTGTCAGAGTGCCTAACCTGGCTTAGGTAGGCCATGAAGGTAGCCCAGAGATGGCAGCGTTCAACCAAGACCAGAAGGACAAGTCTGAGCTCAAACTATACTTAAGTCCTCTGGGCTGTGTTGCTTTATGGGTTTACTAATAAGGATAAAGCAGAAACAGAGACAGGGGGTAAGCAGTAGAGCAAACTGGTCTGGTTCCAAAGTAAAAGGCATCCTCGTTTCCTTGCCAAGAGAGATGTGGCTGTAAAGGCAGAGAACTGCCTGGAAAAAAAAATCACAGAGGCCTACATTACTGTCCAAAGAGCTCTCACTGGTGAGATTTATACAACCCACATCCTGATTGCCTCCCCACTACGCTTGGCAGCCATCTGCCTATTGCAACCCTGCACCCCTATAGTTGGAATTGGCACCAAGGCTTGAGTTGGAGTTTGAGTCAGAGGTGCATGGCCTTGGGCAGTGGTCTCCTGGCCCTGCCAAATCAAAGGCACTTGCAGCTGACCCAGAAACCTTTGAAAGTTCCCATTCCCTTCATCTCCTCCTTGGACTTTGGGGAAGCCAAGTTGCAAAAAGAGCTCCATGTGTTAGATTCTGGGTGCAGTGCCCTCCTTGGGGAACACAGGAATGCTTCCCTGGAAACAAGATGGAGCAAGGTGGAGCAGGATTACTTGAGTCACTGTCTCCTCAACTCAGACATAAATGGGCTTTAGGGCAAAGCCTCGGATCAAAGAGCAACAATGAGAGAATGCTTAAAAAAATAAGAGCAGATGCCTTTGCCTTGAGATACTATCAACCTCAATCATTTATTTACAGCCTTTTCCCTTGGAGTTATGCAAAAATGCTCTGAAGCCTGAGCATTTCCCCAGTTCCCCCAAACCCCTTGATAAATGGTGCTATTAGTGGCTTTATTTGATCTTCACTAAATTTGAGAATTGAGCTTACCAATTTGATTAGAAATATATTATTTTTCATATTTCTAAAGTTCCTTATGATAATGGTCCAGGACTGGAGCTTGGGATTTTCTCAACAACTGTTCCTCATATTGGATTTAAGTTTTGGGAACATGAGTTTGTTTGTGTTCCTTAGAGCATTGGACATTCTTCACTATTAAGTACAAAAGGTCCCCAAGTTGTGAGAGTTCAACCTACATGTTTTTTTCTACCTTAGGATGGTGCAAAAGCAATACAAATTCAGGAGAAACTGTTCTTCGAATGTTGAATTTTGATCTTTTCCTAGGATAACATTATGTGGGACTCTCCTCTACTGCTGCTGGGCAGCCACAGTGAGCAACTGTTCCACGATCACAAGAGCAAACATCCTGCACACTGACAACCTTTCTACTCATACGACCATCCTGGTTTTCACTTTCAGTACAGTATTCAATAAATTACATGAGATATTCAGCACCCAATGATAAAATAGAATTTGTGTTAGGAGATTTTGCCCAACTGTAGACTAATGTAAGTCTTCTGAGCACATTTAAGGTGGGCAAGGCTAAGCTACAATGTTTGGTAGGTGAGGTGTCTTAAATGCATCCTCCACTTAATGACATTTCAACTTACAATGGGTTTATAAGAACATAGCCCTATCATACGTCAAGGACAATCTGGTATTATGGATGAGTGGGGAGGCTCCTCTGCCCTAAGTACTACATTATTTGTAGTTTCAACTATTGATATATTATTTGAACGTCGTACTTTTTTTAAAAAATTTATTTCTAGGAGAGAGAGAGAGAGAGAGAGAGAGCGTGAGCAGGGGAGGGTCAGAGAGAGAGGGAAACACAGACTCTGAAATAGGCTCCAGGCTCTGAGCTGTCAGCACAGAGCCCGACGCAGGGCTCGAACCCACGAACTGCGAGATCATGACCTAAGCGAAAGTCAGACACTTAACCGACTAAGCCACCCAGGCGCCCCCATGGTACGTTCTTTTGTAGACAGCTTTTGCGTGTAATACCTTGACGGTCATTATTTTCTGTTAATTGGTGGAATTATTGTTTATTACTTTGTAAGGTATCTAGAATAGATTATGCTTCCACTGTAAACTATGGAGCAAGCTTGAAACTTTTGCTTGCCAGGTTATTGGTGGCACTGAGGAGATCTGGACACCATGATAGAGGTTGATGCTACCTGCCATCTTTATCTATTTGTTACTACAATCTGAGACATAAGGGTGAAGCGGCCACCTGACCCTGGCTTTTCCCAAGGCCCTGTGGCCTAAACAGAATCACTGGTGCCCTGTCTCGGCTCCACAAGCCAGGAGTCTGTAAGCCCTCATCAGTCAAACTAGTACTACCTGGACCCATTACTGAGTCCTAGGAAAAGAAATAGAGTTGACATGAAATGGAATTATGTGAGAAAATGTTCGTTCATCAAGAAAGAATTGATAATAACTTCCAGTTTCTAGATTGGACAATGGACAATGGGGATACTGACTAATACCAATTTAAGAAAGAAGACAATGGAGGCACCTGGGTAGCTCAGTCAGTTGAGTGTCCAACTTCAGCTCAGGTCATGATCTAGCAGTTCATGGGTTCGAGGCTAATGTCAGCTCTGTGCTGACAGCTCAGAGTCTGGAGCCTGCTTCAGATTCTGTGTGTGTGTATGTCTTTCTCTGCCCTTCCCCCACTCATATTCTGTCTCTCTGTGTCTCTCAAAAAATTTTTTTTAAAAATTTTTAATTAAAAAAAAAAAGAAAGAAGGCAATGGCTTCTTTTGGGATCAGTTTGGGCCTAGATTACTTACAGCATATCCCAGATACCAAATAGTATATGAGCCAGCAAGAAGAATAGAATATAGATTTGAGAGTCAATAGCACTCATTCATGGAACAAATATTTATTGAAGGCAACCTGAACATAAGAATAAGAAATTCCTGAGTAAGAATAAGTCTTGAATAAAATATCAATGCCTGATCTTCTGGAACTAATAGTAGGGGTGGAGGTGAGGGTGTGGAGTGAATGTTAAACACATACTCGCAAACCTCAGGGGGCTAGGACCAAGACACAAGAAAATGTGGCCTTGTATGGAGACAGGGAGTCTCGTTGTTTCAGAAGGGTTCAGGGATAAGGCTGAGTGTGATCATGGAGAAGTAAAACGTGAAGGGGCCAGAAGGTGACAGAGAGCTCCTTGTGCTCTCAGTTAACACATTGAAGAAGGTGGCAGCGTCATCCACTGAACACAAAGGGGGTGGAGTATGAGTAGAGTCCCCAGAAACAGAAGGACATACAGAGATAGGTCAAGGACACCTGGAATTGTGACAGGCCTCACTGAGGTCAGAGGTCATTAAATTGTCAGGATCCATGCTACACAGTGGAGATTTAAGTTCCTGAGCTGTGCCCAGTAGCTCCATCCTGGATGAGTAAGCCCCTCCTGCTGGAGGAGGCATCTACCCAGATGACCGTGGCAGTGACAGGAAGGTGCCCCAGGAAGATGGAGGGGGCAGGAGGGTCTGGAAGCTGGATGATCAGCAGGAGCTTGGCACTCTCTGTGGAGGATGAGCACACGCACCACCTGTGAAGATGGAGAGCTCTGGAGCATGTCAGGGAAGACAGGAGGTCTGGCTTCAGAGTGAGGAGGTGATGCTCGGTGGGGGGCGGGGGTTTGCTCAGGAGGCTAGGGCACCATGGCCGGCTCTGGGTCCTCCCAGAGACCTAAGACCTCCTAGGAGAATGTCAGGAGGTATTTGACATGATAGTGAGGTAGGAGGAGTAGGGCCAGAGGTTAGGGCTTCTAAGGAAGGGAACCTGCGCATAAGGTGGAGGGAGCAAAGGGCAGGCCCGTCCTCTACCAGGGGTGCGCGATATATGAGGGGATGGTGAGAAAGCTCAGGAAAAGGGTTGAGAAGGCACAGGGGACAGGTCAGAGGAAGGCACTGGGGGAGGGCTAGGGCTCTGTCCAGGGTCTTCTGCCACCTGGATCTCCAGATGAAGGGACACGGAGGGTGTGGTGGGAACAACAGAATCCCCTTTCATTTCACTGCCTCAGGGCAGCACAGCACCAGCAGGGGAGGATGCTTGGCTTTGATGTGTCTCTGGGATGGGAGGGCAAGCAGAGAGGAAGTGGGAAGGCTCCCTTCTCCCTTCCCCCTCCAGCACACGTGGAAACAAGGATTTGGTTCTCTGGCTGGCTGAATCTCTTATTTTTATGTGAATGTCATAACATCCCATTTGCACAGTCTTCAGCCTTTATCCAAGACACCTAAGTTAGATTTGTTCTTTTATGTCTAATCAGTGGTCCAAATTTCTTCAGATTATTCAATAATATCAAAATGTTGACTGAGTGAATCCACTTTAAGTAAAATTAACTATTAGTAGCTCAGGACAGGATAACACACTTCTTAGGGCAGGTCTCTTTCTTTCTTTTTCCATTTTGAATCTCTGATCACAAAACCCACCAATTTAGGAGTATTACAGAAAAAAACAAAAGTCTCTCCTGTCACCATGATGACCCCTCAGCCACCTTAAGTCTCAGGAAACCTCCGGGTCTCTCCCTGGGGGATTTCCTCCCTGGGGTTGCAAGAAAGGAGGGAAGGCAGGTCTTCTTGTGTCTTTACCAACCACCTCCCTACTCCCCACCCCATCCCCACTGATGGCAGCCACCCCAGATATGGAAGAGGACCAGAGCCCCATGGGAAGAGGCCACAGCGGTGCCAACCCTCACCTCTAACCAGACCAGGAGTGTCAACCTCACCAAAGAGCTGCTTATAAATGCAGGATTTGGGGTGTCCCAGACATACTGATCAGAATCCACATCTCAATGAGACTTCTTAGAGATGCTTGTGCACCTAGGAGTTTGAAAGCTTGGGACCAGACTATGTGTATACCCCCAAAACAATGCACCTGAAACCTCAAGGCTCCCAGGAGAAAACTAGTCTGAGAGAGCAAACCTAACTCTCAACAGATCTCAGTAATAATCCTACTTATGATGAGCAGTGTTGGCAGATGACATGCCTGGCACTGCACTGAGCACCTTCCATGCATGCAGTACTCCCTGAAGACCCAAGAGCTAAGGATATCACTCTGGTCCCCTTGGTCCAGGTGGGGATTTGGAAGATCCCAGAAGTTAAGGAACTTGCTAAAGTCACCCAGCTTGTAAGAGGCAATGCTGGAAATCTACCATAAGTCAGTCTGAATCCCATAAATGCCACAGATTTCTTCCAATGCAAATTTATTCATGTGAGTCCACAATATTGGATGGCTCAGTGATTCTCCTAAACAATGCTAGACCACACAATTAATAGTTAAATAAACTTTGCACCACCCATAAAATGGAGTAATAGTCAATGTTCAAAAGTAATGTTTTTTTAAGAATCCTCAATAATACAAGGCAATTTTCATTATGAAATATTTCTTGATAAAAGCATAATGTAAAAACCTATATAATACACTGTATATACATACATGCATATAAACTCAAATGTTTACCACTCCCAGAATGGTTAAATAAAACATGGAATATTCATTCAATGAAATGCTATTCACACTTAAATAAAAACTATATTTCTCAAGAATATAATGTTTAATCACAAAAAGTAGAAAAATAGGGGCACCTGGGTGGCTCAGTCGGTTACGCATTGGACTTTGGCTCAGGTCAGGATCTCACGGTCTGTGAGTTCGAGCCCTGCATTGGGCTCTGTGCTGTCAGCTCAGAGCCTGGAGCCTGCTTCAGATTCTATGTCTCCTTCTCTCTCTGCCCCCGACCTGCTCACGCTCTGTCTCTTTCTCTCAGAAAATAAATAAAACATTAAAAATTTTTAAAGAAAATAAGTTGAAAATTAAAACTTTTAGTACAATATTTTATATGCATTTAGAAGGGCAGAAACAATATTCTAAATTACTCATGGATACCAGTATGTAATATACAAGCCTCCAAAGCACAGACTAGAAGGATACCAAACATATGGAATCAAATAGTTGTTGTAACTGGCCTAGAGCAGGGGATTAAGGAGATTTCAACTGTACGCTATGTTACAATTCTTAGAAAGTAAAAAGATAGAATAAATGTGATCTATACTGACAGTGGTTTATTCTATATGGTGGAGATATGTGTTCTATACGGTGGATGCTTGTTACATATGTAGTGTTGGGGGTTTTTTTGTTGTTGCGATTTTAAGACTTCTATATTTGAATTTATATGCCAAGAAAAGTTTTAAAAAGAAGTATATAAAATATTAACAATGCTGTCCTCTGAGTGGTAGTGTTATAGGCAATTTTAGATTTCTTCTTCAAATTTCTCTGTGCCTGTAAAATTTTCCCTATTAGACTATGTGACTTTTATAATCAATACAAAAATAGACTCACCTCCCAATTTTCCAAGAGCTAATTCATTTCATGCCTCTGGGCTTTTGGTACAAAGCAGAGCATATTATTGAAATCAGGCATAGTAGAAAATCAAGAAAGTGAATAATGTTGGATTTGACAGCAAGTTTTCTTTTAAAAGCAGAAAGAATTATTCTATTCCTATTTTATTCTATGATTATGTTTGTTCTTTATGTCAATTCTATAGCCAAACAAAGACAGATACTGTCCCATGCATATGTAAGTGCTTCTTGTAGATGGCGCATTTCATCTTTGAAGGTTAGACCCAGGCCACATATTAAAGACAAGCTAGTGCAGCCCCATCGTTTTACCAACAGAGAAACTGAAGCTGAGATGGGTGTAGAGGCTTGCCTAAGGCCAGACAGCAGGACTAGAAACTGAATCTGAGAATTCATTGATGTTTTCAAGGCTCTACCATGCTGCCCAAGTGATGGTGCTAAGATGAAAATATCACCAAAGAAACTAATCAGCATTTTCTGGAAAGAAAGAAAGAAAGAGAGAAAGAAAGAGAGAGAGAGAGAGAGAAAGAAAGAAAGAAAGAAAGAAAGAAAGAGAGAAAGAAAGAAAGAAAGAGAGAAAGAAAGAAAGAGAGAAAGAAAGAGAGAGAGAAAGAGAGAGAGAGAGAAAGAGAGAGAGAAAGAAAAAAAGAAAGAAAGAAAGAAAGAAAGAAAGAAAGAAAGAAAGAAAGAAAGAAAGAAAGAAAGAGAATGTAAATTGTGTCAGATATAAAAGCTAACACAGGTGCCTAGGAGGCTCAGTCAGTTAAGCATATGACTCTTGGTCTTGGCTCAGGTCATGATCAGCATAGCACAGAGCCTGCTTGGGATTGTCTCTCTGCCTCTCCCCGGTTCACAAACACTCATGCTCTCTCTCTCAAAAAGTAAAATTAAATAAAATAAACAAACTTAAGAAAAAAAGCTAACATAATTATCTCCATTTAGGCCCAGATTGCTATTTCAGTCCTCAAATTCTAATTACTTCTCTGAGTAAGAGTCCTTTCTTTTATTGAATTCACTCTGTCCCAGAGAAGTAAGTGTATCTGGGTTTTGGCCCACCTTCTCCATGTATTGCTGACTCCTACCATGCAGCACTTTCAGAAGCTGACTCTTTCTAAAGAGAAGGGGTCACTAAGGCTAAAAAAAAAAAAAAAAAAGAGTATCCCTCACCATAGGTATCTAACAAAAGACCCGGTGATATTTTTCCCTACTGGGCCACCCCTAGTGCCTATGGTCCCCTATGAGAGAGAGGGATCTGAAGCAAGTAAATGAGGCTATTTTTAAAGCACAGTCAAGGGGGTTGGGCCTTCGGTCCCTCTGTCAGCTCATTCTCTTCCCTCCCCCTTGCACCTTGGCTCTGTGTCACTTCCAGAGTCAGGGGACGAATAATTCCTTGGTCATCAGAAACTGGACAGCCTATGCTGCCCAGGTCCAGATGAGACAGTGAGTCTCAACCTGCACATCCCTGCCTGGGTACACCCTGCAGTCCTCCCACCTGGAGGACCAGTGCAAGGCCCTGATCTCTCAAGGTCCATGCCCTTCCCTGCCACTGCCCTCCACTGTCCCCACAGCTGCACCTGATCAGTTTATATCCTCACTGACCCCCCACTCACAGGGACAAGCCCAATCTCCTGGCCTGGGACTCAAGTGTCCCTCAAGCTTTTCTCCCTGCTTCCCTCCATCCTCATCTCCTGCTTGCATACCCCTCCTGAACACACACACTCATGCATGCAAGTACATGCACACATGCTCACACACAACATGTTCACACACATGCATGCATGTACACACCCCTAAAGCCTGCAGTTTCCTAAATGTGCTAGGCTCTTCCAAGGCCCTGGCTTTCACACACAGTCTGCCCCTGAATCAGCTTGGAATCACCCCTCCAGATCCATCCAGCTCCCAGCTCAGATGTCCATGCACATACACAAAGGGAGGGCGCTTTGTGAGGGCAGGGACCCCTATGATTCCTGCCCTTGCAGCACAGAGTCCACATGAAATAGATTCTTACTTTATCAATTCATGAGTCAATAAGACTCATGACTATTTTGAAAATCAAAACCCATACATACAAATAGCAGGGAGAAGTGAGTCTTCCTGGCAGCCCAGAGCTGGCCTGTCCAAACACCTGCCAGCACCCCTCCCCATTGGGTCGAAGGTGAAGGTGCCAATATTTTCCCTCTACACTTCATGCAAAGGCACCTTCCTTACCCACTGGCTAGTGGACAGAATCAGCTGCCTCACAGAAGAGATATGAGATACCTTACACTTATGGACATTTGCAGGTGGTGTTACTGCAGTGGTTGTGGTTGTGGTTGTGGTTGTTGTTCCTGCTGTTAGTCCTCCTTCATTAACATAAGCCCAGGGCAAACACTCTGAAGCATTTTAAAGGTTTGCCTCTGTATCCCTGAGATGGGGCGGGGAGGTGAGAACTCACGATTTTAGGATTGCTTTCTTTCAAGATGTGTCTCGGAGGCCTGGGCACAGGGCAGAGGAAGACTCTCCTCCCTGGCCCCTATCCCTGAGCTGGTTCCCACCCTTTCCCTGGTCAAGCCCTCCTTAGCTGGGCTCTGTGGGTTGAAGCTTGGGCCCCAGAGAGAGGGCCAACCCTCTGCAGAACCCTGCCCCACACCCTGTGCCTTAGGGCTTGTCCATTCAACAGGCTTGCCTGGATGTCATGGCCCCTTGAGCCAGATCCCAAGGTGAGGTGGCCCTGGCAGACAGGAAGGAGGAGGCCATCATCCCTGCCCCAAGACACAGGCAGGGAGGTCTACTCACTGTTCTGCTCACCCCCAACAAGACAACCTGGACAGCGGTCATTCTGAAACCCCTTAATAACATAAAGTTGAACAAAAATCAAAATGGCGACCCCAATGCTTCCACGAAGCTCAGTTTTAAAACAACCTTTCTCCCCTTTCCACATACCTCCCTCCTCCCTCTTGGCCTTTTGTGTCAGAACTGGTGCCACCCTAAAGACATGACAGAGGGAACAGGCAGCAAGTACTCAATTCCATCAACACTGCGAGATCCTGTATTCCCCTGTGTTTCTCTGTATTTCCCCCAGGCCCCTTCCTCCAGCAGGCTTGTAGTTTTTGAAGGCCATAGCCTGCTGCAGCCTTCTTTGCCCAGCAAAGCAATAAAACTATTGTTCCTCTTTATCCCAAACTCTGTCTTAGTTTTATATCTTGACTCTGAAGCACAGAGGTCAGTTTTGACACCAGCTCTGCCTAGACCACGCCAGAGAGTCACAGGCTGGGCTCGTGGGCTCACAGTCCAGCAGGGGCCATGCAGCCCCCAATGACTCAGCTACTAGTGCTGCTGACCTGGCCTCGGTGTGCTCCCACCTTCCTCTCTGCTGAATAGGGGACTCCAGGGCCTCTTCACAGAAATGAGGAGGGGAAGTACAGTTGAATACTTCAAGAATATACAGACATACAAAGAGAATATAATAACCCGTGTACCCACTACCCAGAATTAACAGATGTTAATATTTCCAGAAGTGCCTAGGGGACTCTAGGGAAATAATGTAGCAACGATTGAGTCTGCTCTGTGTCCCTTCCCTGTCCCATTCCTCCTCCTTGGCCCAACAGACAAACCCTGTCTGAAGGTAGTATGTGTCCTTCTCATCCTGAGAGTCCTGCTTTACTCTATGCATCCAGAAAGACAATATTACAATGCTTTGTTCGTTCTTACTGTTTACATAAAGCCAGAATGAATTTATAATCTTGAAACATGCTTTCTTCACTCATCATGTTCGTATTGCAGCTTTAAGCTCTCTTGCAGTTGATTCGTATAAATCGAGCTCATTTGCTGTAATTGCTGTTAGAACACGTGCATGTGAATATAGCATGATTTATTTAGCCAGTCCTTTGTGGTGGGCACTACAATTTTTCAGTACAGTAAACAATGCTCCAGCTAACAGCTGTGTTCACACCTTCATACGGAGGAGTTTCCCTGGGGAGAATACCTCGAAGAATTTCTGGCTTATGGTTTCGTGCTTATTCGGTTTTATTAGGGCTCTCCCATCTGGCCTCCAATGGCAGAGCTGAGGTACCATACTCCCAGCAGGGACTGAGGGTATATGTCCCCTGCCCTGGTCACTCTCCTCATTGTCCTGACCTTCCTAGCTCCATCTCATGGTCGGCCACCTCCCCAGACATGGCATTTGAGCCCATTAGTCATTAGGGATTTCATCTTCAAAAAATGCGGGGTCCTGTCCTGTGGCCATTTTTCTCTAAGTTCGCTTGTCTTTTGTCTTACGTGGGCCTCTCCTGGGGTGAGAGGTTCACATCCGAGCTGAGGAGAAAGGGCACTCTTTCTCTTCTCCCTTTCTTTCTCTGGCAGGAATCCCTGTGAACGCGACAGCCCTCTTCACACTTAAGCCACATCCTGAGTGGACCCAGAAAGCACAGTCCCTCAGAATAGAGTGGAGGGCAGCTTGCTTGGCAGCTGTGATTTTGGGGCTCCCTGTCCCCGGCTCTTTGATGAAGTGGAAGGTGGACCCTCCGGCCCACACTGAGGGTCCTGAGGTGCTGGGACAGACAGAGGGCAGTGAACCTCACGGCCACCCTCCTCACTGCAGCAATCAAAAGCGAGTTGTGTCTCACCTAACAGCAATTCAGTGAATAAGATGTGGTTTCATTTATTATGAATTTGAGATATCCTCAGCATAAAGTTCAGAAATGGTGAAAAAGGAGACGGGGGACATGAGCTGGAATCAGCTTGGTGGCCCAGCTCCCATAGTCCCTTCCCTGTAAGAAAGTACTGACCAGTCACACCATGGGGTGGAAGAGGTGGGCAAAGGTAGAGAAGAGGTGCAGGGGTGCTGAGTGCTGTGGTTGGCACCCCTCTGGAGCACCTGCTACCCCTCCCCAGGGCCAGGAGAAGACTGTGGGAGCAGGCCTGCTCTGCACCCTGGAGGGAACAGCGGAAAGACTGTTTCCATCAAGGGCTGATTTCCTCCAATAAATAAACAGGGTGTTAGCACAGCAGAGGACAGAGAGCAGAGGAAGTCCTCAAAGGAGCAAAAAGATGCTGGGAGATGAGGCCGGGAAGCGCAGGGCAGGTCCTACCCCAGAGCTTTGCCTGGAGCCCCTGGGAGAGGCAGAGTACCAAAAAAGAGGAGGTCCTTCCTAGATGAGCCTGGCAGCCTGGCTCTGAAGTGAATGAAAGCCAGGGCTCCTCCCTCATGGTTAAGATGCGCATCCCCCCAGAGGAAGAAAGCCTATAACAAAGCTCCCACCACAACTGCAGGGCAGAGACAAACATCAGTGAGTCCACTGTTAACCATAGCCAGTACCCCACCTCCCTTACCACCCACCCCTAGATCCTGCCACAGGAAACCATGGAAAGTACAATACACCAGCCCTCAGACAGAAGCTCTGAGGGGAGAGAACAGAGAGTCTCAGACAAGATGAGGGCAAGGCAGGGAGAAATTTCCCATACCATATTAACACAAAGAGGAAGTCTTCACTAAGCTACGTATATTCAAAATGAAAAGAAAGGATATAGCAGCTATGGAAAATATGAGAGCAAAGAAATGAATAAATTAAGGGAAAAACGTAAGGCAAAAACGATGAATAATCCACTCTGGGTGGGAAGGGGGTTGGGGAGACAAGAAACAGTAGGAAATGCCCCAAAATGCTGCATACTAAAGAAAACCTGACACAGATCTCAAAAGTAGATATTGGAGCTCCTGGGTGGCTCAGCTGGTTGAACAGCTGACTCTTGATTTCAGCTCAGGTCTTGATCCCAGGGTGGTGGGATTGAGCTGTGCGGCAAGCTCTGTGCTAAGCATGGAGCCTGCTTAGGAGTCTCTCTCCATCTGCCCCTCTCCCCAACTCGTGCTCTCTCTTTCTCTCTCTCTCTCTCTAAAAATATGAAATTTAAATTTTAAAAAAAGTAGATGTCTCTGCTGAGGTATTTGGGGGAAGTGTGCTAAGGTTTGGAAGTTGAAATGTATCAAAGATAAGAAGGATTGTTGGAGAGGAAGAAAGAGGGGTCTGATCACACAAGTGTAAGAAGGTGTTGATGGGATCTGGGTGGTGGCTAAGTGGAGGGTCACTGTGAAATGCCTTCATCTTTTCTGTATGTGAAAATATGTATAACAAAATGTCAGGGAAGAAAGATAATACCTACTCTTCAAAACTATCATAAGAAGTACATAAGATAATGAATGTGGAAGGGCTGCGTACAGTACTGAGGATTTACGAGTTTTAAAAGTGATTAAAATAGTATAAAAGCATAACAAGGGGAGATTAAAGAGGCAAAGAAACAAATAGAGTGGCTTTCAGAACTAATAAATAAGTTAGAAATAGCAAAGGAAAGACAAGGTGGATCATCACATTTCTGGCAAAGAGGAAATACTGAATATAATCAAAATGAATGCAGAATGGAAAGGCAAATTGATTAAAGTAATTTTTAAAAGTCAGCAGACGTGAAGAGCAAACAATCCAACTGATGGATAATTGGTATCCCTTTTAGGGAACCTACCCAATGGAAATGAAAATATTCAAAGGTAAATGAGAAATAAATCATTCTGGGGGTGGGGGGAGAAAAGGAAGAATTGTATCTACAGAGCAAAAGAACACAAACACTCCAGAAGAAAATGATACAGAAAAATCAGTTCTAAAGTATATCCTACCAAGCTTTCTCAAGGAGAGAGAAGCAATTCTTTAGACATCCAGGCAAAAATAATAATAATTATAATTCCTTACAAAGAAGGAAATCAGGCTGCTTTCAGATTTCTCCCAGCACCAGTAAATTCCAGAAGACCACAGAGGAATGTGTTCAACATTTTTTGGAAATAAACTGTGACCTAAAAAGTTTATACTAAGCCCAGTTGAGCAGTCGCAAACATGCAAGTACCCAAAATACTGCACTCATGAAGGTCTCTTGAAAGTCATACTGGCTAAAAACAGCCAGCCAGCCAAGGAATACATGGACATTCTGATATGCAGACTGGAGGTGGTCCAGAAGCAGGTTACTTACAGAACAAGGCCAAAAAGTGCAGATATGACTCTGCCTGTCAGTTTGCTAACATCAGTTGCGTGAGAATGGTATCAACTAAGCACACTTGGAAGTTTAGGATGGAGGTGAGGGATTTGGAAGAAAGTCTAATGTCCTTCTGTTCTCATACTTCATAATGGGTTGTCCAATACTGTCTGAAAGTTGATAAATCAAGAAATGGAGTTGTAAGTATATTATATAAATATAAATACTGAGAAAAAAGACAACCTCCATGTTACTGGAGGAAAACGTATGAAGTACAAACACAGACACACACACACAGAACATTAAAACTCAGTAATGTAACAAAAAAGACGATAGATCTAAGACAAGAATGCAACGGATATATCGATAAGTATAAGTGGATAAAGTCATATTTCAAAGGCTATATTTTAAAAGAAAGAGATGCATCCATAACAAAGTCACTGGGAAGCCTCTATAGACATCCTGACTAATACAGGCAAGGCAAAGCTGTGGTGTGAAAGTAATACCAGTCAAGACAATTCAGGGGAAAAAGCATTATGGAGAGAAGGAAAGGCACTCTATAATGATAAAGAGTATAATAAACAATAAAGTTCTAACTGTCAGGAAAATTTATGTACCGAATAATGCAGCAGCAAATTATAAAAAGAAAAACTACAGTAAATACAAAGAGAAATAGAAACACAACAGGAGCAAACAGATTTAAGTCACCTCTCTGTCTGCCTATGACCAATTAATCACATAAACGCAATGACAAAAGATTAAGGGGTGGGGAGAGTGTCTATGTAGCAAAATGAATCAAAATGTCTCAAACCATGCCCAGCAAACAGAATGTCCCCTCCTTTCTAAGGCCCATGGGACATTTACACACAGTGGCTCCTCCTGACCTTCCAGACCTCAATGCCAACCTACTAAAGAGGTGTGGACAGGGTGAAGGGGGCAAGGGAAGAAAGTGGGGTTCCCGGATCTACCACCTCGTGAAGCAAGCCATCCACACCAGGACTGAAAACAGGAGAGGGACGCCGTGAAGGAGGCAGGGGAGAGCCTGACCTGCAGTGCAGCCGGATGGCATCTCGGTGCTCTGTCCTTCCCTCCGACCACTCCTGGACACCAGTCAGCCCACGGATGCAAGTTTGCTCAGGTGACCCCGTCACACAGGGGTCCCACCTAGGCCTGGGCTGGAAAAGGTCAGGATGTGGCAGAAAATAGATCAGGGAAGGGCAAAGGGAGACATCACAGCACGCTAATCCAATCAAAGGAGAAGGAAAGCAAAATGCCCCAAGTTAGTAAGTGAAAATAGGAAATGACAGAAAAAAAAAATGCATGAGACATAATGAAAGCATGTTTTGCTCAAATCCATGCAAATACAATATGAAACCTAGAAGAGATAGATGAACTTCCAGGAAAATGTGAATTAGCAAATTTGAATATAGGAAAAAAATACATGGAGTATCGAACAGAATTAGCAAATGAATTATTACAGGAAAATATTTTGTGTATCTATTCCATAATCAGATACTTTACCAAATTCCCTTGTGTTTCAAGAAGCTTTCGCTGGATTCTCCTGCTGGTTTTAGGTATGCAAGTAAGTCACCTAAAGTCTTGCTAGTTTTGCTCCTTTCTTCCCGATTTTTATGCCTTATTCCTTTCTGTTTTCCATCTCTTATTAATGATCGTCTTTTCCTCATTTCTGCCTTTATTTTTTCTTTTTTACAAATAGTTTATTGTCAAACTAGTTTCCACATAGCACCCAGTGCTCATCCCCACAAGTGTCCTCCTCCATGCCCATCCCTCCTCCTCCCCACATCCACCAGTCCTCAGTTTTTGTCAGCATTCAAGAGTCTCTCATGGTTTGCCTCTCTCCCTTTCCCCACCATTTCCGCCCTCCTTCTCCCCCTTGGTCCTCTGTTAAGTTCCTCCTAATCCTCCTATACGTGCACACATATGATATTTATCCTTCTCTGCCTGACTTATTTCGCTCAGCATAACACCCTCAAGGTCCATCCATGTTGCTACACATGGCCAGATTTCATTGTTTCTCATTGCCATGTAGTATTCCATGGTATAGATAAACCACATCTTCTTGATCCATTCATCTGTTGATGGACACTTAGGCTCTTTCCAGGTTTTAGCTATTGTGGAGAGTGCTGCTATGAACATTGGGGTACATGTGCTCCTATGCATCAGCATTTCTGTATCCCTTGGGTAAATTCCTAGCAGTGCTATTGCTGGGTCATAGGGGAGTTCTATTGTTAGTTTCCTTAAGGAACCTCCACACTGTTTTCCAGAGGGGCTGTACCAGTTTACATTCCCACCAACAGTGTAGGAGGGTGCCCGTTTCTCCACATCCTTGCCAGCATCTAGAGTTCCTCTGATTGGCTCATTTTAGCCACTCTGACTGGCGTGAGGTGGTATCTCAGTGTGGTTTTGATTTGTATTTCCCTGATGAGGAGCGATGCTGAGCATCGTTTCATGTGTCTGTTGGCCATCTGGATGTCCTCTTTGGAGAAGTGTCTGTTCATATCTTCTGCCCATTTCTTCACTGGGTTGTTTGTTTTTCAGGCGTGTAGTTTGGTGAGTTCCTTGTAGATTCTGGATATCAACCCTTTATCTGATATGTCATTTGCAACTATCTTTTCCCATTCCGTTGGTTGCCTATTAATTTTCTGGGTTGTTTCCTTGGCTGTGCAGAAGCTTTTAATTTTGAGGAGGTCCCAACAGTTTGTTTTTGCTCTTGTTTCCCTTGCTTTTGGGGATGTGTCAAGTAAGAAGTGGCTGCGGTGGAGGTCAAGGAGGTTGTTTCCTGCTTTCTCCTCTACGGTGTTGATAGTTTCCTGTCTCACGTTCAGGTCCTTTATCCATTTTGAGTTTATTTTTGTGCATGGTGTGAGAAAATGATCTAGTTTCATTCTTCTGCATGTTGCTGTCCAGTTCTCCAAACACCATCTGTTAAAAAGGCTGTCTTTTTTCCATCGGATATTCTTTCCTGCTTTGTCAAAGATTAGTTGGCTGTATACTTTTGGGTCCACATCTGAGTTCTCAATTCTGTTCCATTGGTCTATGTGTCTGTTTTTGTGCCAATACCATACTGTCTTGATGATGACAGCTTTGTAGTAGAGGCTAAAGTCTGGGATGTTGATCCCTCCCGTTTTGGTTTTATTTTTCAGGATTACTTTGGCTATTCGGGGTCTTTTGTGGTTCCATACAAATTTTGGATAGTTTGTTCTAGTCTTGAGAAGTATGCTGGTGCAATTTTGATTGGAATTGCATTGAATGTGTAGAATGCTTTAGGTAGTAATGACATCTTAACTATATTTATTCTTCCTATCCATGAGCATGGAATGTTTTTCCATTTCTTTGTGTCTTCTTCAATTTCCTTCATAAGTTTTCTATAGTTTTCATGATACAGATCTCTTGTATCCTTGGTTAGGTTTATTCCGAGGTATTTTATGGTTTTTTTTGTGCAATTGTGAATGGGATCAGTTTATTGATTTCTCTTTCTGTTGCTTCATTGTTGGTGTATAAACATGCAACCGATTTCTGTACATTGATTTTGTACCCTGCAACTTGGCTGAATTCTTGGATCAGTTCTAGTAGGCTTCTGGTGGAGTCTGTCGGGTTTTCTATGTAGAGTATCATGTCATCTGCGAAGAGTGAAAGTTTGACTTCCTCTTTGCCAATTCTGATGCCTTTGATTTCCTTTTGGTGTCTGATGGCTGATGCTAGGACTTCCAGCACTATGTTAAACAGCAGTGGTGAGAGTGGGCATCCCTGTCGTGTTCCTGATCTCAGGGGAAAGCTCTGAGTTTTTCCCCGTTGAGGATGATGTTAGCTGAAGGCTTCTCATAGATGGCTTTGATGATGTTTAAGTAGGTTCCTTCTATCCCAACTTTCTCGAGAGTCTTTATTAAGAAGGGATGCTGTATTTTGTCAAATGCTTTTTCTGCATCTATTGACAGGATCATATGGTTTTATCTTTTCTTTTATTGATATGATGTATCACATTGATTGATTTGCGAATATTGAACCAGCCCTGTAACCCAGGAATGAATCCCACTTGATCTTGGTGGATGATTCTTTTTATATGCTGCTGGATTCGATTTGCAAGGATCTTGTTGAAAATTTTTGCATCCGTATTCATCAAGAATATTGGCCTGTAGTTCTCTTTTTTTGCTGGATCTCTGTCTGGCTTGGGAATCAGTGTGATGCTGGCTTCATAAAATGAGTCTGGGAGTTTTCCTTCGCTTTCTATTTTTTGGAATAACTTGAGAAGAATTGGGATTAATTCTGTTTTAAATGTCTGGTAGAATTCCCCAGGGAAGCCATCAGGTCCAGGGCTCTTATTTGTTGGGAGATTTTTGATCACTGATTCAATTTCTTCACTCGTTATGGGTCTGTTCAGGTTTTCTATTTCTTCCCATGTGAATTTTGGTAGTGAGTGTGTGTTTAGGAATGTGTCCATTTCTTCTAAGTTATCCAATTTGTTGGCATATAATTTTTCATAGTATTCCCTGATAATTGCTTGTATTTCTGAGGGGTTGGTTGCAATAAGTCCATTTTCATTCATGATTTTGTCTATTTGGGTGCTCTCTCTTTTCTTTTGGATAAGTCTGGCTAGAGGTTTGTCAATTTTGTTTACTTTTTCAAAAAACCAACTCTTGGTTTCATTGATCTGTTCAATTGTTTCTTTGGTCTCTATGTTGTTTATTTCTGCTCTAAGTTTTACTATTTCTCTTCTTCTCCTGGGTTTAGGGCGTTCTTGTTGCTCTGCCTCTAGTTCCTTTAGGTGAGCTGTTAGATTTTGGACTTGCGCTTTTTCTAAAATCTTGTAATAGGCCTGGAGAGCAATGTACTTTCCTCTTAGGACTGCCTTTGCCACATCCCATAGATTTTGAATTGTTGTGTTTTCATTTTCATTTGTTTCCATATATTTTTTAATTTCATCTCTAATTGCCTGATTGGCCCTTTCATTCTTTAGAAGGGTGTTCTTTAACCTCCATGTTTTTGGAAGTTTTCCAGACTTCTTCCTGTAATTGATTTCAAGTTTCAAAGCCTTGTGATCTGACAGTGTACATGGTATGATTTCAATTCTTTTATATTTATTGAGGGCTGCTTTATGTCCCAGTATGTGATCTATCTTGGAGAATGTGCCATGCGCACTTGAGAAGAAAGTAAATTCCCTGGCCTCAGGATGTAAAGTTCTAATATATCCGTCAGGTCCATCTGGTCCAATGTGTCTTTCAAGTCCATTATTTCTTTAGTGATTTTCTGTCTGGTTGACCTATCCATTGCTGTAAGCGGAGTATTAAAGTCCCCTGCTATTAGCACATTGTTATCTATAAGCTTGTTTCTGTTTGTGATTGTTTTAGATATTTAGGTGCTCCCATATTCGGTGCGTAGACATTTATGATTGTTAGTTCTTCCCGATGGATGGACCCTGTAATTATTATGTAGTGCCCTTCTTCATCTCTTGTGATTGTCTTTAATTTAAAGTCCAGTTTGTCTGATATAAGTATCACTACTCCCGCTTTTTTTTTATTTCCTGTAGCATGATATATATTTCTCCATCCCCTCACTTTTAATCTGAAGGTATCTTCCCGTCTAAAATGAGTTTCTTGTAGACAGCATATAGATGGATTTTGTTTTTTAATCCATTCTGCTACCCTATGTCTTTTGATTGGAGCATTCAGCCCATTGACATTCAGTGTTATTATTGAAATATGTGGGTTTAGAGTCTTTGTATCTTTTGTAGGGTTCATGTTTGTGGTGGTGTCTCTGGAATCTTTGTTCCTTGCAACCTTTCCTTCAGAGCATCCCCCTCAGGATTTCTTGTAGGGCTGGCTTCGTGGTGACAAATTCTTTCAATTTCTGTTTATTTGGAAAGGTTTTTATCTCTCCTTCTATTTTGAATGACAGGTTTGCTGGATAGAGGATTCTTGGCTGCATATTTTTACTGTTCATCACATTGAAGATCTCTTGCCATTCCTGTCTGGCCTGCCACGTTTCAGTAGATAGGTCTGTCACCACTCTGATAGGTTTCCCTTTGTATGTGAGGGCCCTTTTCTCCCTAGCTGCTTTCAAAATTCTCTCTTTGTCCTTGTATTTTGCCATTTTTACGATGATATGTCGTGCAGAAGATCGATTCAAGTTACGTCTGAGGGGAGTCCTCTGAGCCTCTTGTATTTCCACATTTACTTCCTTCCCCAGGTCGGGGAAGTTCTCTGCTATAATTTGTTCCAGGACTCCTTCAGCACCTTTCCCTCTCTCTTCCTCTTCTGGGATTCCTATGATACGGATATTGTTGCGTTTGACTGTGTCGCTGAGCTCTCGAATTCTTCTTTCCTGTTCCTGGATCAGTTTGTCTCTTTTTTTGTCAGCTTCTTGTTTTTCTATAATGGTGTCTTCTAAATCACTTATTCTCCTTTCTGCCTCTTCAATCCGTGCATTGGAGGCCTCTAATTTATTATGTATCTCATTGATCGCATTTTTTAATTCTTCATGCCTATTTTTATTTTCCATTCTGTCTGTAGCCATAGTTTCTTTGATGTCCCCTATGTTTTTTTCAAGCCCTGCTATTAATTTTACCATTATTATTCCAAAATCTTGTTCATTTATGCTGCTGATAATCTGTTTTGAGCAGTTCATTAGCTGTCATTTCTTCTTGGAGTTTCTTTGGAGGAGAGCTCTTTCGTTTCGTCATTTCAGTTAGCTTTCCGGCTCTTGTTGGTTTTAAAGACCTGTTATGCTCTCTGTTTCTATGAGCACTGCTATATCCAAGAAACTCTTTGACTTTCCAGGGCCTATCCTTTCAGAGATTGTTTTTTGAATGGTATCCCTCGGTCACTCTTGTTGGGACCTTAGTTATTTTATTTTCCTATTCGTAGTGATATTTGGGACTCTTCACCTTGTGTACTCTAGCTTGTTTCTTGAGGTAGCCCTGGAAAAGAAAACAGACAGACAAACAAACAGGGAGCAGGAGTACACAAACGCACAGGCTGATTCAACTAACATGCAAAGCGAGAGGGAAAACGAAAAAGTTAATAGAAAAGACGGAGGAGGGAGGGCGAATAATAGGGAGCATAAAATACATAAAAGGGTCAAAAAGGGGAAAAGAAAAGGAAAAAAGAAGAAAACCGATGGACAAAGAATGGTTTAAAGCATATACCTGGATTTCCCAGCCAAAGTTAAATAGCCATGTGTATGCAGTGCTGGTTGAAGAGCATAGAGAAAAAGAGAAAAGGCAGGGCGAGACGAGGCAGATTTGGAAATAGAATGAACAGGCAGAAGGGATAAGAAGCTTTTTTCAAAGAGTTAAAGGGTAGAATATGGTTGGATAGGTGAGAGAAGGATGCTGGAATTATCCAGAGAAACTATATAGTCTAATTACTCCTGAGAGAAATAGCTGAAAAAGTCGGTAGGTGTAGAATTTACATTTCCAGAATGGACTTGTTGTGATTGTTTAAGCAAGCTGGCGACCAGAGTTAATCAGGTCAGTGTTTTGGGGAAAAAAGCGAGAAAAGAGAAAGAAGAAGAAAAAAAGAGAAAAGAAAGGGCAAAAAAAAGAAAGAAGAAAAAAAAGGGAAAAAAACAAAAAAAAGGGAAAAAAAAGGAAAAAAGAAAGAGAAAAAAAGGGAAAAAAAGGGAGCAGGGCACCTCTCAGGCAGGGATGGGCGTGGCGTGATCCGATGCCTCAGGCGGGGGTTCTGCCTTGGCGATTGTGGGAAGGAGAGTGACGGTGCTCCAGTCCCTTCTTGAACCCCGCGCTGCAGCTCGTTTTTTTTTTTTTTTTTGGCGTGTCAACTCCCCGTTCCGGGGACGCAGCCGAAGTTGGTTGCACTCTTCAACCCAGGCCAGTTCCAATCTCCAAATCCCAGTCCGCACCCCGCTGAAGTTGCCTTAGACACAGCTTCCCAGACAACCCCCTCGGGCTATTCCAGGCTCCCTGCTGAGCTCTGGGGGCGGAGTCAGAATCGCTGCTTCCTTCTCTGGGTCGGGCTGGCGCGCATGCGCGGGGGCTTGCCTGCCGGGTCCACGTAGCCTGAGCCCGCT
>JAESUZ010001289.1:0-160512 GCA_017311185.1 Proteles cristata cristata | reverse complement strand
CTTTCGCTTGGGTCATGATCTCGCGGTTGTGGGTTCGAGCCCCGCGTCGGGCTCTGTGCTGACTGCCAGCTCAGAGCCTGGAGCCTGTTTCAGTCTGTGACTCCCTCTCTCTCTGACCCTCCCCTGTTTACGCTGTCTCTCTCTCTCTCTCTATCCTAGAAATAAATAAAACATTAAAAAAATTTTTTTTAAATTAATTAATTTATTAATGTTTATTTATTTTTGAGAGAGAGAGAAAGACAGAGTGCGAGCGGGGGAGAGGCAGAGAGAGAGGGAGACACAGACTCCCAAGCAGCTCCAGGCTCTGAGCTGTCAGCACAGAGCCCGACGCTGGGCTTGAACCCATGAACCGTGAGATCATGACCTGAACCAAAGTCGGACGCTAAACCGACTGAGCCCCCCAGGATCCCACGCAAAGTCCCCATTTTGTAGCATAATCGAGATTTCAGCGCACACGTGTCCTCTCATGAGCAGGAGCCTGAAACACGCATGAAAAGAAACAGGGGCAGCGCCACTCATCCGGACCCGGCGAAGGCCTGACAGGGACGGCCCTCTAGCAAGTAATGCCTCAGTCACGCCCAGTGCCCTGAAGGAGCCAGGAGCCCCTCCCCAGGGAGCAAGGAGGTGCCAGAGCAGGACAGCAGGGGGCATCTCCCGAGGCCTCGGGGAGGGAAAGCGGACGAAAATCAAAGGCAGACGGACCTTGGTCCCAAAGTCACGGACCGCACTCTTCTGGTGACTGTTCAGTTTCAGTTTCCCCAGGTTCAGACTCGCTGCTCCCTGATCACACATCCCTGACGGGGGCATTTGGGGAAATATATAGAAGCTGCCAAAATACAAAACCCATTTAGTTGAAAAACCTTTGAGCAATTTTGTTTTGCATGTTCTCGTGTTGTTTATTATTTCTTCTACGGATGAATAATGCAGCGAATGTTCCACCCAGTGTTACGGGGCACGGACTAAGGTTCTGAATGGCTGTTTTTCCCGTATGTGCTTTTCCCTCTTAGCTTTCAAAAAATTACTGTTCCCATGGAAACAGTAATGATCCCACTTTGCCCTAAAAGCAGTACATAAGAAAAAATGATTGTATATAAAAATGGCTCTTAGTTGTAACTCTTACCCCCACAATGACTATAAATACATCTCCATTGTTATCCATAATACCAAAAAATTAGAAAAAAATAATCCAAAGTAGGACTGCTGTTTAAATTAGACTCAAATATTTTTACAAGTTCTATTTCTTAGTGAAATAGAAGTTTCTATCCTCTTCCTCATCGGTTTGCTAATTCGGCCACTCAACAATCATTTATTAAATGCTTTCTCTCCAGCAAAGATAGAGAATTTGTCACAGCACATCTTCTGTTCGATACGAAGAGACTGAGAGGGAACAGGGAATGTGTACTGAGTAACGCTTTTGTCCTTAAGGAATTAGAATGGCAGACGCATCTTTAACATTTTTCACATTTTCCAAAGGAATATTTAATTGTTTAAATTTTTTGAAAATGTTTATTTATTTTGAGATGGAGAGAAGGAGAGAGAGAGAGAGAGAGAGAGAGAGCGAGAGCAGGAGAGGGGCAGAAAGAGAGGGACAGAGAATCCTTAGCACAAACCCTGAGATCAGGGTCTGAGCCAAAATCAAGAGTGGGATGCTTAACCGACTGAGCCTCCCAGGCGCCCCTCAGCAGGATTATTTAAAAAGCCTAAATGCCAAAAATATTGACAGAAATTATTGTAGGAAAACTCAGCTCCCTCCTTCTGTCAGTGGCT
This sequence comes from Proteles cristata cristata, assembly GCA_017311185.1. NCBI lineage: Eukaryota > Metazoa > Chordata > Mammalia > Carnivora > Hyaenidae > Proteles > Proteles cristata. Next base: position 158,745 of record JAESUZ010001289.1, on the reverse strand, counting down.
GGATCATTCCATCTCGAGCCTGTTGGTTAATTATTTCTCATCTTCAGAGCTCAGAGGTAAGTGGGCCGAAGTAGCTAACAGACGAAGGCCTGGATTCAGAGACACTCAAGGCAGGCTCCTTGCTGGTCATTTATGAGGAATGATAATGATGATTTCGGAGAAATGGGGCAACTTCTCTACTTCTTTCTCCAAGTAGCATTAAACCCCGAATCAGTTTGATTTCATTGGAATTCACAGAGATGTTTTACCACCAGGTGAGAAATGACTCTTACCTTTGCAGCTTGAGGTTCTTTGTTTTTCTCACTTAAATAATTCTCATTTATCTTAATAAGAATCTGTAATTCAGGGCAAATGACAGGCCCTCATTTAAATGATAAGCTTTTTTCTGTAGGCCACATATCCATTTTAATTGGCTGTCCAACTCTGTGTTCTTGGCATTGTGTAATTATCCTCTGAGCAGAGGCTTACAATTTAATTTCCAGGGAAGCAGGGAAGGAACCAGGGGAAGCAGCTTCCACAGAAGTGTTCCTATTAATCCTTTGGGTGAGTAAAGTGTAGATAACGGTGGCTGGGGTCATGATCTCAGGGTTCATGGGTTCGAGCTCCAAGTCAGACTAGATGCTGACAGCATGAAGCCCCCTTGGGATTTTCTCTCTCCCTCTTATCTCTGCCCCTCCCCCCTCCCCTCCCCCTCTCCCTCCTCTTCCTCTTCCTCCTCCTCCTCCTCCTCCTCCTCCTCCTCCTTCTTCTTCTTCTCTCTCTCTCTCTCAAAATAAATAAATAAATTTGAAAAAAAATCTGTGCTGTCAGAGATACCTGACCCCTTGGCCCCAGCTTAACCTGCCCGGAATCTACCATCTGGACTCCGTGGGAGCACCGGCCTCCGGTCTCTGGCCTCTGGCTGTGCTCCAGCTGCTGCCCTGGGGACCGCTGCCCCGTCGTCCCTCTTCATTCAGGTGGCTAATTGCACTTTTAACCTTCACTCTGACATCACCTACATCACATCGCCGGATTTGTGCCTCCAGCCCTGACCTCTCTACCGCCCACTGGACAGGCACGTGCCCCGCAACGCCCTGTTAACCACACTTGAGTCCCTAGAGTTCAGACCCCCGCCTGCTCCACTCAGCGAGCTCTCCTCCAACCCACTCGGTTGCTCGGTGGTTGGAAGGCGCCCCGGGTCCCTCCCTGTCCCGACGCCCGGCCCTGCGGACACCTGCCCTGCCGGGCTGTACAGCCAGACTTGGCCCGCTTCGTGTTCATCTCAGTGCAAATCACCGTCGCTTCTTCCTCAGGGGGCCGCAGCTCACACCCTCCCTCCCTCCCTCTGATAAGCCGCCGTCCTTACGAGAGCCAAAGGTAGGTCTCCCGCGTGACGAAAGCTTACAACACCCTCCGTGGCGCAGCATAAAACCCAGATTCCCCTTGTGATCGCCCCACCATCACCTTCCGCCCCACCATCACCTTCCGCCCCGGCATCTCGGACCGCCCGCCCGCCTGCTCAACGTGCTCACGATGCACCTTTTTCTCTCACGACTGTAGGCTTTGCCCTAGAAACTATCGGTCTATAGATGGTCGGTCCTGATTTATAGAGAAATGTATTCTCCACAGATGCAACAGTGCTTTCCGTCCCCCAGGATCTGTCATCTTCTCGGGAGGAGGTGGAGTCCCTGTTCTCTGTCCTCGAGCCTGGGTGGATTCGGTGACTGGCTCAGGGGGCAGAGTGCAGCTGAGCGACGCTGTGCCCACGCTTAGGCTGGAGCGGCCTGTGTCTTCTGCTGGGCTCTCTCTGGGACACTTGCTTCTAGAAACCGGCTGCCATGTTGAGTAGACGCGTAGGCCACTTGGAGAGACAGGTGACGTGTAGTGCTCTGGCCACAGCAAAGGTCCCAAGGGAGAATCAGCAGTAACCACCAGAAATATGCGGGGCAAGCCTTCAGGTGATTCTAGGTCACAGTCCAGTCAACCCCAGCTACAAGTTTTCCAGCTGACGCCTCGGATATTCTGCGGCAGAGGCAAACCATCTGCTGTGTCCTACTTAAATTCCCGACCTTCCACGTTATTATCTGAGCAATTTTCTCAGCAGAAACATGAACATGGTCCTCCTCAGCTTAAAATCATTCAATAATTTTTCACACAGTTCTGGATACATTACAAATCCTTACTTCACACACCGGAGCATCCTGGCCACTCCAGAAATCCATCCGGAGACTTCTTCACATGAGTTCTAGCCTCAACTGTCAGTAGTCAGTACCCTGCACCCGGGCACATCACTCCTTTGCTGGAAATGCTTTTTCTCCCCCTTTTCTAGCCAACTACCCTCTGCGTTAAGCTTAGATTGCATCCAGAACTCTTGTCCACAGTGATGCTCGGCTCCGTGCTCCCATGCCTCTGGCGGTCCAGACACTTGAAAGTGTCTTTGCCTGTAAACCACCCCTCAGTGAGCCGTAACTTCCAGGGGTGCCATGTTGTATTGATTCTGTATATCTAGTAGCTCTTTTGCATGAAGACACAAAGCAAATATTTGCTGGTGGAATGTGTATGTGAGCCATCCCACCAGCTCATAGCTTTGCTGTGGCACATTTCCCAGAAAGTTTTATGTTAGAAATTGCGCTTTGCTAAGTCTTAAATCATTTTCTGTATCCACTTCGCCATTTGTCCCATGGACAGCTCTCTGTAAGCCCCGCTATTTGCAAACAGAAAACTACATATACTGTCACCCTGAAGTCAGACAAATGGTGCAGATTGGGGACATAGACACATGTACAGTGTCTGATTTAATCTCATTGATATCAACAAAGCACAGTCCTAGAGGGTCTACGAAGGCAATATCAACCCATTGCAATGGCCTTTATTTTACTCTGAAGACAAAGACAGCAGAGAATAGGTAATATGAAAATTTTATGCAATAACTTACAGAAGGAATTGTTTCACCCAAAGTGTAACCCATAGATTTAACTTAGATTTCTCTGCCTGCTAAATCACTCTTAGTTTTAATCAAAAAGATTCAGCCTAAGCTTTTCCTCAAGAGGGTGTTACCTCAAAATTAATTGGGAAAAAGAAACTATGGTATTTTATTTTAATTTTTTGAGTTTTTTAATCAATACAGTTAATTTGTTTAATATGGGAGACTATAGAGAACCTTGGAGAGATTACTGCTTATAAGACAAACCGTTATCTTTCAATAAGAAAAGATATGAAATTAACCTTGAACTTGAGTCAGCTACTAATACTATAATGGCTTTCCCCAGGGGTTTCCCCTGATGGTTTTGCACAGGCCCTTGAGAGTTTTAAAACCACACCAGCTCACTCCCTTCACCTCCTGGCTCTCTCCTGCTGCCTTAATGTCAGTAGGACTGGGGGGTCCTGTGCAGCAGGTGGCATTTTAGTGTCCTGAATTCAGCAGTGCACCTACGGTGTGGTGCTTCCTGTGCATTCTTCAGGCAGGAGATTGCATGTCATAATCACATCCTAGAGGGTCAGTGGATCCCTGCTGAGCAGAAATGACTCCTGGGGAAGTTCAATTTGCATAACAATTTAAAGAAATTACCTGCCCCAAGTCCCTAATAATGTTTGTTGACTAGGTACCTCCCTTTTGGTTGGAAGAGGAATGCACCTGCACAGCGCACACTAAGGCAAAGGCAGCGAGCTCAGGCCTGAGGGCGCTCGCAGCAGGTTGATGGGGGCTCTGGCTTGGAATTGTCCTTTTCCCTTGTCATCGGAGTTGGGATGAGAGTGGTATAGGTTGACGACAGGTGACGGCACTGAAGACGGAGACAGGTTGGGGCATTGGGGTTTTTACCATTTCGAAGGACCATCCCGTGACTTATGCTGACACCACGGAGGAGCAAGGACCCAGAAGTCAGAGCCTGGGGTGTCTGTCAGCTGCCGACCTTCTGGGGAAGAAGGGGAGAGAGGAGAGACCAAGAACAAGTCAAACGTCAGAACCCCTTGTGTTCACTTCACCAAGAAGCCCCCTGGTCAGGCTCGGGGAGACCCTCCTCCAGGTGCCAAGGTGGTCGCACAGCGCTGAGTCCGTGTGCAGCGCTGAGAAAGCCCGCATCGTTCATTCTGCGGTAGAAAGGCTTTTTCTGTGTCTAGCTCTCAAGGCTCCCTGGGGTTTTTCAGGCACTATTTTGTTGAGCTGCAGAGAGCTCTGTGAGGGGGAAGGGAGGTCTGACACCTCACATGGATAAGGTTTCATCAGAACACGTTTTGTGACCTGTGAGCCTCGTGTGCCACACGTAGTCACCTCCACGTGACAACCACTGGCTCAACAGACCAAATAGAAAGTTATGACCTCAGGTCATAACTGAGAATCCTGACCGCCACAAAGATCCTCCAGACCCACCCCCCAATGCCTGTGTCATTGCGTGCAAAGGGCCCAGCCTCTCTGAATGGTTAGTCCTTCGCCTGGAAGTGAAGGTGGACCAGGAGGTAAACTCCTCCCGGCCACACCAGGGGCCAGGCATCCAGGAGCGCCGACATCTCAGTGCGGCAGCCAGTTACTCCACTATGGAAAAGCTGTCAATCCTTCCTGTTTCTACCTTCCACTGTTTATTTATTGACTTACCTGCCCTTTGACTGCACAAGGGACTTAAAAATCACTCCAGTATTTGTCTTGCATTTTTAGTCAAATTCAACCGACATTTCTTGCTAGATTTGCCCTACTCTTCTCATTAGACTCTTGCATGTTTTGATGCGTTCAAATTAGGACCATTGCCATCTGCTCCTGTTGTCCCTTGCTGGGTGACAAACTGCTGCACACTCTGTGATGTAAACCAACGATCACAGCTTCTGTAGATTGGAAATCTGAACCAGACGCGAAAGACGGTGCTCTGGCGCTCCATGATTTTGAGGGACCCGGGCAGGAAGACAGGACCAGCTGAGGGACGTGAGTGGCCCAGCTACCACAGCTGAGTCGGGGACCCACTTTTGAGATGGGTCCTTCACTCACACACCTGTGCTCCGGCCAGGAAGGCGAGGCTCAGCAGGTGCCCCCTGTGGGGGAGTCTGCGTGGCCTCTGCGTGCAGCAGTTTTGGGGTAACTGGAATTCTTGCCTGGTGGTGGGCCTCCTCTAGAAGGAGTCCCCACAGAGCAGCAGGCTGAAGTAGGGACAGTGCGTCACCCAGCTCGGGAGTCAGAGCATCAGGGAGAGCCCTCTCTTTGTGTCTAAGTGCATGTGCCAATGGCTCTCAGTTGGCACCATCCTTGGGAGTTCTGTTCCAGGACATCGCCGTGCGTACTGACATTACGAACACCAAACAACTATTCCCAGGGGAGTGTGGGGGTAGGTTCCTGTGAGCCTCTGGTCACAACATTTCAATAAGCCAGTAAATATATAACTTTGTTTGTTGTGTGTTTCTGTTTGAAGACACCTTATTTAATTTAAATGGTTGATTCATTAAACACCGACCTCATAATTAGCAGCTCCATGACTCGGGCCTGAAGGACACTCATCTAAACACATGTATTTCCTCCCTGAGGCACCCATCAGCTTTCTGGCGCTTGGGAGCGTTGGACGGCTCTGGAATACCCCCTGCCCCTAGGGACATTGCAAAAGTGACATCCCCAACAAAAAAGCACAAAAATGCAAAACAAAAAACCATATCACTTAATAGATGGCCGAAAAGAGAGTTGCCTCCTGTCTGAGATCTGAAAGGAGAAAGCAGAGCGCTGCCCTCCCCAGACCCAGGTCGGGGGACAAGGGTCTGGCGCCCCGTGGGTGTCTGTGAACGGCTGTGAACGCATGCCAAGTGTTGACATTGAGGTTACAAATGAAGTCTAGTGAGTAGCCAAATTCGCATCTCTGGAACCCACAAATAAGGACCTACTGCATTTTTCCAAATCACCACTTCATCTTAGCAATTTATGTGTGTGCTCTTTCGTGAGCCTTCTTGAAATGATCTGCATCAGTATCCCTGTAACAAAGAGATATTTACACAAATCAGACATCGGCCATAATCTTCTTGAAAGTTAGCTTCATACAACTTTTGATAGCCATGGGTGAAGTGTGACAGCAGAAGGTAGTTTTCATGTAGCTCTTTATTCTCCAACACCCATCTTCTGGTTGCTGCAGCCTCCTAACTGTTCACTCAATACTGTTTGAATAAATAAATTGATATGTACTTTTCCAAAGCTCAAAACGTCCATCTGTTTTGGGACTGCTGGCTGCAACAAGGGCCTATATTTCTAGAAGGGACAAAAATTACAACTGTACCTGGAACCAGATCTCAGAAAAAAAAAGACTTATATCTTCACCAAAACCATGAGTTTCTTTGCTGAAATCTGAGTTCAGGACAATGTTGTAAATTTGTTAGATAAAGACAAATAGATGAAATGAAAACAACCAGAAAAAAAAAAAAAGGTTGATCTTTTGTTTGAAAGTATTTGAAATTGCAGGGATGCATCTACAGAGAATAAACAAGAAGCAGTTCCATCATTTTCTGGAAGAATAAGGAATAAATAGCACATGAGGGCACAAAGGCCTTCAAGAGATAATTCTCCTGTGCGTCATTTCAGAATTCAAATTAGAAGTAAAAGGATACATTTTAAGAATAAAGACATAAAAGTAGCTCATAATTAATCTTCACTCCATTCCCACATCAAATCTATCCCTTTGTTCTTACTCTTTCTCATAAACAGTAGGAGATATTATCACTATATAAATATAGACAATTATTCCCTTTTTCATTTTGTTGGCAAATAGGAAACAACATGAATTTTAGAATCTGATGAACATGCACTTGGAGCTATGTAAACTGCAGCCAGTCCTTCAGCTAATCCGAGTCTGGTTCCCGCCTCTAAGCCCCCATGTGCAGCGGCTTGGGAAGCACCCTCCGGCCCCGCCACAGCTGCTAAGGAGCCCTCTTTGTCCCTACGCACAAAAACACACTCGATGTGTTTATCTCTCTACCTCTGGTGACGTGTCTCTTGACACACGCAGATTTGTGGGATCACACAGCCAAAGCTCACACGAGGGACCCCCCCTGCAGAAGATGTGAGCCCCCCGCCTTCTCCCAACAGCCCCTCCGTCCTGCACAGGCCCCTCCCTCCCTCAGCTCGGCTGGCTTCTCTGATCCTCTACAGCATTGGGTCCCTGACCCTGGTCTTCCTAAGCTGCTCCGACACCCCCGGCACGTTTCCGCCCTGAGTCCTGTGCACAAGCTCTTCCCGTGTGTGAGTCCTTCCCTGCTGTCCACACACCCGCACTCTCGTTTCCACTCTGCCTGTCTCACCTCTGGAGAAGCCCCCTGCCTCCTCCTCCACGGGGAACGTGTCTCTCAGTCTCTGCTGCAGCTCCTCCTGTGTGCTTCCTCGTGATGCGTGTGGCCTCTTTTGTTTCCCTGTCTCCTTGGCTTTTGCTTCCCTCACCCTCCAGCTCAAGGGCTGGGCAAGTGTGGCCTGGGGGCAAAACTCCAGTCACTCACTGGTTTTTGGACAGCCCAGGGGCTAAGAATGGGTTTCCACATTTTGAGGTGGATGAAAAATATCAAAATAGGAATAATACTTTATGACACATAAAAATCATTGGAAGTTCACATTCCAGTCCATAAACAAAGCTCTGTCCACACAATCGCACCCTAGTAGTGCTTATGGTTGCCTTCACATTACAGACACAGGCCTGAGTAGCATCACTTGAACACATTTCCAAATGTTAAGAATCTTAAAATGAGGGGAAAAATGAATATACTAAAATAGGCAATATATGTGATAATTGGCATTTTGAGCACTTACGACATTCCAGGCCCTTATTCGAGTCTGTTATATCCATTAACTTATTTAATCAGATAATATACCAAGCTGTTTTGATGGTGGTTCATTGGCCCCGTTTTGTAAGTGAGGGATGAGGGGCGTGCAAGCAACGAGACGCATGTTATGTCCAGACCTTCATTCCAGTTCGGTCTGGGCAGCGCCGCCCCTCCCTTGCCAAACACGACACGGTCTTATTGAGAAAAGAATAGGACCTCAGAATAGTCCAAAAAAGCAATAAAAACCATCTTTCAATATAATCCCACACTAGGGTTGTCAGATAAGGTACGAAGCACCCAGTTAAATTTCAATCTCAGAAAAGCCATGAACAATCTTTAGTATAAGTACTTCCCAAATACAGCATGGACACACTTATACTAAAAAGTATAACACTCATTGATTACTGAAATTCAAATTTAACGGACTATCCTATGCTTTTACTTCTACATCTGGCAAATCCATCTCATATTGGAGTAAAGTGCTTCTTTATACATCTTTCCAGTACCTCGCTTCCCTTTCAGGATAGAGGGAAAAGCCCACATATTTTAAACTCATTTAGGACACTGTACATTTTTCCAAGAGTATACACAGCACTTTCCTTATGCATGTTACCAACGGTCCACAAATCAGCCTGGCAGGGACAGTATTGCTAGCCACATTTTATAGATGAGGGTGCTGACAGGAAAGAGGTGAAGTCGCATCTTCAAGGTTACACAGAAAGTGTGAGGTGAAATAAATACACAAATCCATTTCTGTCTGGTCACAGGGCGAGGCTCTTTGCAATTGAAACCAGTTTTGTGTTGTTCGCCATATCGACTCTTCAGAACTGTTTTTCCTAAATGGGCATCATTGGTCCTGTTCCAATTCATCTAAAACAGTGGGGATCATTGTCAAAATGGGGGAGTCACTGCACGTACTCTGCGTCCTCTGTCTCTGCCATCCACAGTGACCTGGGACTGCATGACGAACTTGATGCCAATTCATCCCCTACTCGTCACCAGCAAAGAGTAAACAAGAAATCCATGCTAATGTCACATTCCAAGGGAAAGCTGGGTGTGCAGATCAATAGGTGTGCATTTTCCACATTGACTAGGGATAAAGTAATTAAGCAAAAACATTCACCTTCAGATGATAGAAAATGAATAGAAAGTTTTCACTCCCAAGTTGTTGATTACAACTATGCATGGAAGATACCAACCCAAATGTGGCTCAGGCTACATGCTTATTATCCTCAAGACAATTTGGCATTTTGGACGTATTTAGTTTGTTCAGATATTTAGTGTTTGAGGTTTAAGATTAAAGTCACTGAGATTTATCATACTCTATTTTAGTTGAGAATTTTCATGAAGTAATTCAACCGTATTTTTCCAATGATGTTTTAAAATTAACATTAAAGGTGAAGATATTCTTTTATAAGAAAAAAATACTTTAATATCTCACATTTGTCACTGGGCTTTACTTTCATTAGCCAAGTCCCTACCTTCCTACTTTACTATTTTGGAAGGTTCTTTCAGTCTGTTTAACAGTGGTGGTCCTCATCTGGGGACAGAAAATGGGCTTTGCTTCCTTGGTTTTAATTGCCATTGACAATGGGAAGTGCTTTTTGGTGGATTAAAGGAGGCAAGAGAGAAGGAAAAAAGCAACATGGATAAAGCAGTTTGCAAAAGTAAAGGAAGAAGAAAGGTGGGACTGAAGGAGGGAAGGAAAGGAAAAAAGTAGGAACTGCATTGAAGAATGTTCAGAAAATCACATTCAATTAATTGTAACCGGTTTCCACAAATCCATTCTTTGCAGTGCTGAACAGAACATCTGCCTAAAACACAGCTCCCATTAGATCAGAAACTTTCATGACTTTCCACTGACTGCGTTGTAAAGGCCAAACTCTCTAGAATGTGCGCATCTGTCACCCTCCATGGGCTCCCTCCCTCTGTGCCCCTCAAAGGCCTCTACCTAAGCCTGCTCTGAAATCCCCACCATAGACACCCACAGCAAGCTTTCTGGGCTTTACGGACCTGTTAGTGGTCTCATTCATCTGAACATGACTAAGGCAAAAATGACTTTATTCAGGCTGAGGTCATAAGCTTGAAGCGAATATATAAACTGGTATCTGTAAAAAAAAAAAAAAAAAAAAAAAAAAAGAGTGCATGAAAATATCTGAATTATTTCCCTTTGAATCTCATCCGAGATGAGACAGCATGGAGCATGGTATCAATGGGATTGAAAACATACCCCTAAGAACATGATCCTCGTGGTATTTATAAACTCATGCATCCCAGTCATAACCACAACAGAGTGCTAGCAGTTCAATGACACGAGAAAAAGAAATGAAAGCCATCCAAATCAGAAAAGAAGAAGTAAAATTATTTCTGTTCACAGATGGCATGATCATGTATAGATCCATGAATAAACTTATATATGTACAAAACCCTAAATGCCACACACACACACACACACACACACATTTATTCAAACTATTGAACAAGTTCAACAAAGTAGCAGGAAACAAAAGCAATACACAAGTCAATGGTGTTTCTATTCACTAAGGATAACCAAGTCAAAGAAGAAACTCAAAAAGCAAGTTTATTTATTAGACCAAAAAGAATTACATCCTTAGGGATAAATGTAACAAAGGAGGTGAAAGACAGGTACACTGGAAACCTGGAAACATTGCTAAAAGAAATACAAGATACACATAAATGGAAAGACATCTTGTGCTCTTGGATCAAAAGACATAATACAGTTAGAAGCCCATACTACCCAAAGTGACCGCAGGTTCAAGGCAATCCTTATCAAAATCTCAATAGCATTTTGGCAGAAACAAACTTGAATTGATGTAACGCACGTGCTCCCTCATCAAGATATTAAATAGAAAGATCTACTGGTTTGAGTGTTCGGAAGTTGTGATAAGCACAAACAATACGTCGATACCCATCTCTGCACTGCAGTGCCTTGTGAATGCCATGTTTCTAGCAAGGGGAAGGACTCTGGTAAAGGGTGACTTGATAACACAAGGAAGGAAACAAATGGACCCGAGGGGAGATCAGAGAGGAGAGGAGATGGTGCAGAAGGAGCCTTGAGCCCGGGGCAGGCGGTCTCCCTGGGAAGGTGGGAGGGGAGCAGGCTGCTGGGCATGGAGGGGTGGGGGGCAGCAGCCTCATGGCCTGGGCAGCCCCGTGATGCGGCACGGGTCAGCAGCGGCCAGTCACTTGTTGTGAAAAAGAAATGATGAGAATAGTATTTAGAGCACGGCAGAATGCAGTCAGAGGATCCGTTTAGAGTGACAGTCCCCCTGCGCTTGATGACGACCTCAGAAAATTTCTTAACTCTGCATGCTCTGTTCTTCACCTTTATTTTGACATCTGTTGTCCAGGTGGAAAAATCACAAATGTATTTTACCCATGGATTAATGAGTTTCAGGTATTCCCAAGAGTAGAGATCATTGGTCTTTAGAAAGTACTACAAGCAATATTTTCTGGAAACTGGTCTCAGGGGCATGGAATGTCACTATCATCATCATCATCATCATCACCACCACCATTGCCATCACCATAATATCACCACCATCATCATTGTCTTCATCGCCATCATCATCACCATCACTATCATCATCATCATCTTCATAATCTACCTATTATTCCTGAATCCTTTCAGCACTCCAGGAAATATTCCAAGTGTTTTCCGTACATTAGGTTATTTAATCCTGGTTACAGCTGCAAGATGGGAAGCTCCGAAGATGTGGGGGGTTGGCCTGGGGCCAGCCCAGCCTCTGGCAGCTGACAGCCTCCACACAGGAAGCAAGTTCTCATTTGGAATCTGTGTGAGCCCAAAGTCCGCAGTAGGTGTCCTGGCACAGGGGATCTCCCCACATTTAATTATTTGGAGGTCAGTTTTTTAGGTAGTTAATATTTACTACAGAAAAGTTTATTTGATTAAATCAAAATGAAGCTTGAAAAAGTGTGTTGGTTAGTTTTTGTGACCATTTTTTTCCTGTGATAATACTGATATAGATTTTGTCTCATTCAGAGCAATACTCTAACAACTCATTCAATATGGTAAATCCACAGAAAATCGAAACTTTATAATATCAGAAGTTAATATTTGAAAAGAAAAATAATTAGGAACACATATTAAGCAAAATAATCCATAAATAATGATTAATGATCAGAAAAGATGGGATTTAATACCATAGTTCATCCGTGTAAAAAAATTTATTTCCTCAAAAACACAACTTTAAAAAGAATGTTGTTATGTTCACTAGAATTCATTCATTTATCCTTTCAACAAATAAATCTCAATATTATGCTTCAAGATATAGAAATAATTTACATAATAAAACTTAATATATTTAATATTTTTGGTTTAAATAGTCGCTATGCTGAGAGCTTTGTATTCTTTTTTTTTAAGTTTTTTTAAAGTTTGTTTATTTTTGAGAGAGAGGCACAGAACATAAGTGGGGGAGGGGCAGAGAGAGACAGAAACACAGAATCCCAAGCAGGCTCCAGGCTCTGAGCTGTCAGCACAGAACCCGATGCAGGGCTTAAACTCATGGACTGACAGATCATAACCTGAGCCAAAGTCAGACACTTTAACTGACTGAACCACCCAAGTGCCCTGTACTCTTTTTTTAAGCTTATTTATTTATTTTAAGAAAGAAAGAGAGAAAAAGCATGAGCAGGAGAAGGTCAGGGAGAGAAAGATCTCCAAGCAGACTCCACGCTCAGCTCAGAGCTCAATGGGGCTCATTTTGTCTTCCTACAATGTCAGCTTTATTCAGTCATAGAGCAAATTTAACACAATTTGCTGGGTCAGGATTCCAAACTCAGTGATATTTCACCATGCATTTAACTTGGCTTCATACATGTCACACAAAGCAAAGCACAAGATGAAGTCACACAACAAACAGGACGCAACAAGGTGTGAGGAGTTAGCAAACCAAACGTGAAGTCAGTGGGTGGGTGCCCAGCTGAGGTGAGGCTTTGGCTGTCCACCCTCCCTGCTTCCTGCATTCAAGCAGTGGAGGATCTGTTACGTTCAGGGATCCATCAGGCAGAGCCTTGGGCGGCAGCTCTCACACATGGCAGGTTGGGGAGGGTCATGTGGATGGCAGCAGACCCCGCCCCCCCGACTTTCTAAGCGGGTTTAACCAGCCTTGGGTCTTTGCCAGCCTCTCTGGCTCCAGCGATTGTCAGCCACCGGTTCTTTCAGGCTCTCTGGACTTTGGTGGTTAGCAGTTCTGGGGCCCTCCAGCCTGTGCTGCTTTCCGTGATGACTGGTCTTGGCTTCCACACCCTTGGCTGCTAATGTCACTGCTTGAGTGATGGCTCCATCTCTCTCTCTACAGCCCCAAGTCCCCATAAAGCTGGTTACGTGGATGAGAAGTCATGAACCGGGTATGACCACTCACTTTTACTAGGCCTTTCCTCGGGTCCCAGCACAAATATGAAGACGGCAGGGAGGGAAGGAGGTCCGCCTGGGAAAAGAAAGGGCTGGAAGGAGTCGGTGCTGAGCCGCACCTCCAGGAATCTTGGAGTCTGCCCTCAGAACCTTGCAGTGACACACTAGTAGTAATGCCCCTGTTTTTGGAGGGTTCGAAAGAGTTAAGTAAAATTTCTAAGACAACAACAAATAAGTGGTACAATAAAGCCAAAAAAGGAGCCTTTAGAAAAGTGTCATGAAGTGTCTGCTTCAGCACAGAATGAGCAAGCTCATCAACATGGATTTTTGGATGGTTTCTAGGAAGAAGCCAGTTCCCTGCCAACCATGAGATGCCTTATTGTTTAGGGTCTGGTGCTGGAAAGTCCATAAAGGAGAGAGATCGCTGCCCTCAGTTCCCCAGGAGGCCCACGGGCACGTGAGGCTGACTACAGTCTCCACTTATCTCAATGAGCTCACGCAAAATGGGCATTAATTCTCATCCAGTCAAGAGCTAATAAAATAAATTTCGTTAGGTTGTATAGGTGCTTTCGCTGAAAACTCACACTTTGCGGGTTTTTCTGGTGCTTTTTAAAGATCTCGGTGACATAGAAATACATTGCTTTTCTGAACTGAAACTACCACTTCAGTTATTCGATGAAGGAAAATATTCAAAATGAGAGTAATGGCAAGCATTACATCACCCAATGTCAATGTTAAAGGACTAAACCTGCGCAAATCCATGGAGGCTTTGTTATATCTCAAGCACCACTGATATTTTGGGTATTTTCAAAGCTTCTAGAGAGCAACCTGAAAAACTGATAAAAAACCATCTGTTTCTTTGCCTCAGTTTGTGAGGAAAAAGCAATAAGCACCAGACTAGCTATTTAAGAATTTTCATACTTTGTCTGCAACCAAACAAGCTCTTTCTCCACAGGGGCCCAGTGACCAATGGCTGCAGACAGCAGCCTCCGTGGTGGCGTCTGCAGCCTGTTGACTACCTGGGTTGCTGTAAGGGACCATGGAGACGGCCCTTTCCAGTGGACAGTCGTGTCTGACCTCATGCCATCCCCAGTTTGCAGACAAGTAGTGCAGGTGGGGCAGATGGTGACAAGGGGGACTTTCTGGTATCAGGTATCCATGGAGGTAGCAAGCAATGGTGTGTGTCTTTTCACCTTGGTCACTTTGTCTTCATATAAAGTACTTAATGAAGACACCTGGGTACTGCTGGACACCCCTGAGCACAGTGGTCAGGGTCCACACTGACCAAGTCATCATGTCCATCCGTGCCAAGCTGTAGAACAAGGAGCATATGACTGAGGCCCTACACAAGGTCAAGTTCAAGTTCCCTGACGGCCAGAAAGTGAGTTGTGCTGTGACTTTCCTTGCCCCACTGTCCAGGCTTTCTGATCCTATTCCTTGCATAGCTCCCTAGATCCACATCTCCAAGAAAAGGGGCATTACTAAGTTTAATGCAGATGAATGTCAAGACAGAGTAGCTGAAAAGTAGCTCATCCCAGATGACTGTCGGTCAAACATATCCCTCATCATAGTCCCCTGGACAAGAGGCCAGCTTTGCCCTCATGAGAACTTTAGTGATTCCCCTCCTTATTTATGCCCACCAATAAATCCTCCTTCGTGTCAAAAAAAAAAAAAAGATGTTCACACTTTGGCTTGTTGGATGGGTGGCAATTTGTTTCTTTGTTCATTAGTTAATTCAACACATGCTTAGTGACAGCCTCCCCTGGTGCCAGCACTGGTCTCGGTCCTGAGAGCCCAGCAGTGGACAAAACAGACCAAAATTCCTACCTTTGTGGATCTTAATTCTAAGTTGGGAAGAGAGGGATGTAAGACATGAGAAGATAAATAAGTAAATACACAGCATGTCAGATGGTGGTTCACACTAAGGGTTACAGTTTTAAATCACACAATCAGAGAGGAGCTTGAAAGTGACCCATGTGGACTTCAGGGAGGGGAGTGTTCCCAGCACATTCTTGGAACCAAAGCAAGTGGGCTTGGAAAGCCTGATGAGTGGAGAAGGAGCCATTCAAACAGGTGACAGTGGGATGTTTCTCCTGAAAAGGTGTCTAAAATGAAAAAGCTTATATCAGTTATGCTTGTGTCTTAATTGAATGAGAGGCAAAAATCTTTTCTGCTATTTTGACAAAATATAAACCATCCTCAATAGAAGCATAAATGTGATTCATAGATCATATTAAGGGCCTCCTGAACAGTCTGATAAATGTCAAGTTTGGCAATACTGTGTAAAAGAATCCAGGGGTCCTCATTTAGTACTTTATATGAAGACAGAGTTGTTAAGGTCAAAAGACATACGCCATTGCTGGCTACCTCCATGGACACCTAATACCAAAGGCCCCCTGGTCACCATCTGCTGATTTCCAGTACACGCATCTGCTCTCCTCCACCGGGTCCACAGATTTCTCTTTGCCAGATCTTTCCGTATCTGCATTTGTGGTTGTCAAATATTCTGATTGCCACTATAAATTGCCACAAAACTCTATCTGCATTTAACTCACTCGTGTCTCCCAGGGTCTCCCAGGAAGACAATACCACCCCCCGCCCCGAGGGCTTCCTTCCAAAGATCATGCAGGACCTCAATCCAATGACTGACGCACATTTTATTATGAGCCTCAGATTTATTATTTGTGTCATTGAATATTCTGCAATGGCTGTAAATGTTGCTGGACATGAGTCTCATTAACTCTTTATCCTTATTGCTGAGAAACTCACCACATACGATCAGAGTCGTGTCCTGTTACATGCCGTGTTAGCATCACACAGCCCACGCCCACCCTCCTGGCACCCACTTGGATCGACTTCTACTTTCTTGTCTGAGTTACTTCAAAGACTTTCTACGAGACCAGCCTTTCAGAGGGTGCAAAATGTCCTCACCAGTCATGATGAGGTAATCTAACAGTATGATAGATATTTTAGGGCTAGAAAGGAACTATTTGATCTAACTCATTTTTCTGATACATGGACCCTATTTTGCAAAATTCCCACCATTTAGTTCCTACTTTTCCATTTTGTAATGGAACCCCTCTAATGAGAGAGTTCACATAGTCTGGAAGAGGTCACATCTAACAATTCGAATTTTAAGCCTTGGATATTCAAGTCCAGCAATGTGCAAAAAAACTATCCATTATGAACAAGTGGGTTCTTCCCAGGTATGTGGGGCTAGTTCAACATTCAGTAATTCTACCATAGGCTAAGGAGAAAAAATCATATATGCATATCGAATAAAGCAGAAAAAGCCTTGGCAAAATCTAACATTCTGGATTTATCATGCTGTTTCATGCCTGCTTGCAGAAATGACTTCCTCTGTTCGTGTTTCCTACCCCATCCTGCAAGATGTGAGAACCTCACTCAGCCCTTCCTTAGTCACATCAAGCAAATCATGACAAGGACCGCCTCCCCAGCCTTCAGTACTAAGCCGCCCATCCCCAAATCTGTCCTCACCTCTCTTCCGATGGCCATATCCTTTTCCTCTAGCATCAGCTAGGCTCCTCTAATGCAAACCATTCTCTCCCTCACTGCTCACTCTTCCTTTAGATCAAGGAAACAATACTAATCATGTCTGTGTCTCCAGTGGAAGAAACACAGAGTGGATATAAGAAAAAATGACTCAACCAATTAATGATTTAAGGGTAGGAATCCGTGTATTTTTTTGAATTGAATTGTATTGAAATGAATGGATAGAAACATGTTCCTCCAGGAAGTTAAACTTCATTCCTCTGCACAATTATCAAAATTACCCTGGAGTTTTTCCTACAGCCTGTTTGGTAATCCAATTTAAAATTTAGAGACAAATATTTTAAAATTTAAAAGTTTATCGGAAAAAAATATATACTTAGAACAATAAAGTAAGAACCAGGATAGACTGGAAAACATTAATTAAATTTACTTTGGGGTGATTTTAGAGGCCATACCATCGAGTCAGAATATTTTATTAAAACAAATAACCAAAGCTCCTATTATTATTCCTAAGGTCATAACCTCATAAATTCAACTTTAAAGATTAACTTCAAAAGCTAAGTTGGTTTTATGTTGTGGAAAAAATGGGAACATCCCCTGCTCCTTTTATGAAGCTAATGTATCCTGAAAGCAAACCTCAGAACCACTGAAGATAGAATTCTGGAGCTCTGAGTTGCAAGGAACCTGTACATCATCACTCCCATCCTTGCAATAAGATCAAACTGGACAAACTAAAAGCTGATGATTTTTCTTGGGAATGAGGAGAAGGGAGGTCAGGACACATTGTACCCAGAAATCTGGAGAGGCGGGTTTTTCTGGACAGTCATAGCCAGGACAAGCTGGCCCTGAACAGCTGCTGCTGGGGCCTCCACTGGGAGAAACACGGGGTGGTCATTTTGATGAATTGCTGGAAACTGAAGAGCCCACTGGGTCTTCCTGGTCAAGATCTATCCTGACCCTGGCTGCAGGAGGGGAAGTGCAACACTTGAGGCATGCCCAGAACCTTCTCTCTACAAAAGCCCACTCTGCGGGGGAGAAAGCTGTCAGGCCCTCACAGCAGCTGGGGAGGAGTCCCGTCATCTTCCATCTCTCCAAAAGAAGAAGGTACATGTTTCCTATATCGTAGTCAACATGGGGAGGGGTTCAGGAAGGAGGCTGGGCGGGCAGCCAGCATGCAGGGCCCAGGACGGAATGAGTGGCACTGGAGAGGCACGTGAAAGCCTGAGCCCCAGATGCAGGCCAGCTCCGACACGGCATGTAGCTCAAAGAACACAGAAGCCTGCCCTCCTCCAACCTCACTGCACACCAGAGGGCTCCTGCGTGGGCACACAGACCCTCTCTCTCTGACGAGCCCTCGGGGGAGCCTCAGTTCAAAGTCAAGGGACGGGCAAAGGGGGGGACACCAGAGGGACAGTGAGCGCTGAACACGCAGAACTCCTGGCCAGAGTAACATGAGTCCTCACACCAAGGCCAGTTCTTGTCACACAACACAACATGTCTGGCTTTCAACACAAAATGTACAAGGTATGATGATGGCGAGAAATGAGCAGAACCAGAACCAGAGTTAGATACAGAACAGATGCTGGAAGCCTCGTGCAAAGAATTCACAAGATGTGTGGTTAATACATTAACCACCTGGGAGGTGACCCAGGGGTGATGGTGCTGAGTCAAAGACATGGACAAACACACCTGCCCCCATACAGATGCAGGTGTGAGCAAACGGAAACAGTCATAGGTAAGCATGTATACCAGTCGGTTTGCTTACATGCACCCCCTTGCTCTGCCAGCCGAGGGGAACAGGGACAGGGACAGGACGCCTCTGTTTCAGTGGGCTCACCTGGAACGCAGACCTTGGCTTCTAACACCACTTTCCGTTAAAGGGAACCAGGGTTTCCTGGAGTTATTAGGGCTGGGGCAGGGAATACACCAGAAGAAGCAGAACAATCTAGTAAGGCCAGAAAGTAAGGAAATGCTAACTGAAAACCAAACAAAACCAAACAAACAAAAAAAGAAAGAAAGAAAAAAATGAAACCTCAAAAGCCCACACGTGATGAGGTTTTATCAGAGGAGCACATGAGAAGCCCGAAGGAGCTCCCAGTGGCCAAAGCAGCTGCAGTTTGAACAAGAGAAATGTAAAGAAGCTCTGGAACATAGCCACATTGGAACACGATCCAAACGCTAACACAAACATCTGTGTGGCCATAGTGATGTAACCGAATTATCGAATAAATGCACGGGGGAGAAGAGTCGAAGGGCGCGTGCAGACGTATGCAGTCTGCTCTGCTGGTGGAGTCGGGGCCTGACCCCCCCTTCTGCACCCAGCGCTGGAGGGAAGCGCATCCTCGACTCGATCCGCTGCAGAGAAAACAGAACGATCCCAGGGGACCAGAATTTACGATCTCACTGGAAACCGCTGACAATGACAGAGCCCACACAGTTGAGTGAAAGATCCACCTCTGGGAAACACTCACGGGCGTGACTGTGTTTTGTAGCAGATACACATGTATCAGTGGAGAGTCATTTGTGAAGCATTTCAGACATTCCCCTTTTTGCCCAGACAGCGAGGTGAGCAGAATTGCCTGGATTTGGACCTGACTGACTGTGCTAGTCCTTAACCATCCCACAAGCCTCTGGGGCCTGTGCCAGCCTACAATGGAAGAGAATGTTCCGTCCGGCAAGATAGACAGATAAGTGGCAGGACATTTTCAGCCTCTATCTGAATCCAGAGCTTGGATTTCACGTGCACAGTCTTTGTCATCACTGCACATTCCCATAGGGGGTTCTTCATTTCGAGATGTTCGAGAGTTTATGCCCTTTTTTCCCAATCAGACCACAAAACCCTTGAGTAAACAATTGGACATAATATGCAATTATAAAAATTGGGAAATTTATGGTGAAACTGTTTTATTAGTGGCTTTTTTCAGATTTTTCCAATTGTCCCAAAATGTACTTTATGGCAGAACAAACTCCAGGATCATGAGTTGTGTGTAGTTGTCGTGTGTCCCCGGCGCCCTTCAACACGGGCTGTTCTCCCGTCTCCCTGTCCCACAACACAACATTTTGAAGAGCGCCTGCTGACTCGTGTGAGTGTGCCCGGAGGACGTACGTTGGGGTCACGGTTTCCTCAGTGTCCCACCAGGAGACGCGTGGTGAGGAGGCCAGTCAGTGTTGGTCATCTCCCTAAGACGGTGTCTTCCAGCTCTCCGTACTGTAAGGTGACGCTTTTTTTCCGTTGTAACTTAGCAATATCTGAGGGGAGATGGCTCAGGCCTGTTTCTATCCTATTACTCTTCAGATGCTCACCCTTCAGTTGAGCCCGCTTCAGTGATTCTTGCCGGAAACATTCATTAGTATGATGATTGCCAAGTGCTCCCTCGGGTTTTTCTATTATTAATGTACTGTGTTTTTCTCAAGCACCCTACTGATGCAGCTGCTATGAAAGTGCTTCAGTAGCAGTAACAGAATGAGCATCCTGTCAGGAAACAGCCTTTACCTGCATCTCTCTGAACTGCACAGGCTGTGTTGATCCTTGTGAACCTCAGAGGCCTGGCATCCGTGGCTGTTCCAGAGGCAACAGCTGACCTGGGAGCCAGAGGCAGGCTGTGCCGGACTCTCTCTCAGCTCCACCTACAATGGCTACGAGTGCATCTTGCTTGTATACCTGCTGCTGCTGTGTTAAAATCACATGAAATCAAGGTGAAAACAAGACACATAGCGAACACCAGCCTTCACGGAGAAGGACTGCAAGGGACACAGTGAAAAGCAGTGTAAAGGACAAGAATATGGGCCAATCGTTTCATCTCTGACCCTCAGGCTCTCCCTCCCCTGAAGGATGATATGAGTCATCTCATTGGATTGCCCCAAGAATTAAATCAGATCAGAAATGCAGTCTGACTAGCAAACAGCAGCTACATTTTCTGGGACATTAATTGTTGCCAGGCCTCGTTACCATCACTTAAGTCAACAATCCCACTGCATCCTCAGGACAGCCCGATCCATCATGTTCTATCCGTCCTGTGCCCAGAGGCAGGACTTGACATACAAAATGAGATGGATTTTGGCTAGAGATACACCCACAGATCTGGGGTTCGAGCCTTGTCCGTCTGACTCCCGAGCAAGCATGGGAGAAGGCGAGTGTGGCAGAGACCACCGCTGCCCAGAGGAGGAGACGGAACCTCCATCATCCTGCAGATGGAAGTAGTGACCGGGCCAGCAGGAGTCACGTAATTATTAACCCTTCAGAAACCGCCTGTGGAATTCATCCCCCCGTCACAGCGCTGCCTGAAGTGATGCTCAGAGATAGACATGGGTGTGCTTCTCCAGTCATCCATGTATTGGGGATTTGTCCATGAAGAAACCAAGCCAAGAATCTCTCTTTATTTCAAAATAGGTGCTGCTTGGGGCACCTGCTTGGCTCAGTCAGGACAGTGTCTGACTTCAGCTCAGGCATGGGATCAAGCCCCGTGTCAGGCTCTGGCTCCGTGCTGACAGCATGGAGCCAGATTGGGATTCTCTCTCCCTGTCATTCTGCTCCTCCCCCACTCGTTCTCTCTCTCGAAAATAAATAAAGATTTTTTTAAAAAAAAAAGCTACTGCTTTAGAGCATCCCAGGTTGTGCTAGTCTGTAAACTGAGGATCCAGAAAGCAGAGAAAAGCATGCATTCTTTCTCATCGAGTCCCATCTCTGCGCGAGATGGAGAAGCGCTCAGGATATCTCTCAGCACTTGTGCCTTGACCTCTAAAGTGGGAGCATCATCCCTGGTTCTGTTTTCTCTCTCAGAGGCGCGTCAGAGGATGAGGTCTGTGGCGAGCTCTTTGTGTCCAGAGCAACAAGTGCCTCAAGGCCAGCTGTGCGTGCAGACAGGCTCGCTCGCAGCAGCAGGAGCGAAGGGGAACCAGGAGAAATCCACCTTTAAATGGACTCTCGGAAGCCATTGTGGGAGCTCTTGGGTTTACAAGCTCAGTTAGAATTATCTGAAAAAAGAAACGCATCCGTGTTAGCAGCTGAAACCGCGGGGCAATGCTATCATGGCAGACGCCGAGCCGGTGGGTCACCTCCTGCTCCTCCTCTCTCGCACGGTTCCCTGTGTGTCGTTTCTTGGATGTAGAAAATGGGCCGTTTTCCTGTCTCCCAGGCAGACAAATCACGGGACCCCGTGTCTGTGAAAGCCAACCCCCATCGTGCCTTCTTGTTCCCATAGCCTGTCTTTCCATCGCCCTTCACCCAACAGCCCTGCCCCTGACATCCCTCCTTCTGGGAAGGAATCCACTTCATGCTGGACGGAGAGGAGAACAACACTGGACAGGAGTCATACTCGAAATGACAAGTGCTGTTGTACCCGAAGGTGTTGATTATTTAGATCCTCAGAGTCCACATAGAAGCGTACCTGGCTCTCCATTTTCTTTACTTATTTTTATTTTATTTATTTATTAATTTATATTTATTTGAGAGAGAGTGTGTGAGGGGGTAGAGAGAGGGAGAGAATCTCAAGCAGGTTCCACACTCAGCACAGACCCTAACTTGGTGCTCGATCCCACCCCCCTGGATCGTGACCCGAGCCGAAGTCAAGTGTTGGACGACTGAACCACGTGGGGACCCCTAGCTCTCCATTTTCACAGCATGTGCAAGTCTGCACATTGGAATCATTTCTGAGGCTTTGGAAGGCTACTCACGTCCCGGCCTCATGGCTGAATTGTTCTCTTGCCAAGACTCCTCCGTGACGGGGAGACCCGGGAAAGGTTCCAAACCGCCATGACTGAGCGTGTGATACGGGAGGTTGTCTTCCACCAAGAAAATACTCGAAAACACTCAGCCCAGAGTTCAACTGTCCTTGGAACCCAATTTTTCCTTTCTGCTTTGTTACATGCTTTTTCTAATATCGTGAAAAGAAACCTAGCAAACACAAAGGCAAAGAGGTTTGTGTGCCTTTGTAACCCAGGTAGGCGCTTGCTTACCAAGTCAGACTGAAAAAGAGTAACACTGAGTGAAACGCACGTGCCCTTGTGTTTTGGATCATCAAACCAAGCAGCGAGAACAGGACCTGTGTTGCCTTCCTTGGTTTTCTGAGCTGGGAACCCATCAACATTTTATGGGAAATAAATGAAACCCAAAGGATGGGAGCCACTGTGTTTATTGCAATCTCAGGGGTCGCCGCCGAGCGTGTGGCAGATTCCACATGCCACCAAAGCCGTACCGTGAATGCCTCTGAAGATGTGAAGAGCAGGTGTCCACACAGAATTGTAATGAGCAACCGAATTACCTTCTGAGGAAAAACTATCTTCTTTTTCTTTTCTGCTGGACAAATGCCTCCAGCTCAGTGACACGGACCCAGCTCCAGCCTCTTGCTAGCCCGGGACCGGACACCACTGAGTGAGGTCGGCTCTAACCCTCTAATCCAATCTTAACCTGCATTAGGCCTCATTTAGAGCCATTCCCTCTCCCATTCTAGACGCCGGCGGCAGGTGCCGTGCCCCTGAGAGCTCAGTGTCACAGAGAAAACAAACAAACTGATCATTTCCAGATAATTAAGTAAAATGGAAGAGAGGCATGCCGGAGGGCGGCAGGGGACCACAGAGGAAGGGTGCAGTATCAACACAAAAGGGCAAAGGGCCAAACGACCAGGGACAGCCTGGAAATGACGGGCTTCCAGAGAATGAAATGAAAGGTGCCAGGCCGCGGACGAAGGGGGCGGTGTGCACACACAGCCCGGTGGGGCCGCGGATGTTGACCGGTGCTGGGACTGTCATGGAGAAAGTCTTTACGTCTTAGGCAGCAGGGAGGCCCTGCAGGAATGTAAGCAAGGGAAGGACGTGGACAGATCTGCATTTTAAGTCCGTCACTCTGGCCGTGAAGCAGAGGACGATTCTAGTGTGGGCGTGGTCAGAGCCAAACTGAAAAGCCATGTATCCGTCCATTCGCAATAGTTGCCCATCTGCTCTGTGACAGGAGGGGCGGAGTGTTAGGTGCTTCGGGTAGTGCAGGAAACAGGCCACACTCTCTCCCCGGGGCCCTGCTTCCACGGATTGTCACAAATTCTACAAAGGAGTGCACGATGCTCCCAGACCATGAAACAAAGGGTGGCTGATGGCAAACCATCAGGAAGACATTCTGTGCAGAAATTATGTCTAACCTGAGACATGCAGCTGTGTGGTCAGTGCAGGGGTGAGGGCACGCGAGTGGCTGATCCCAGAAGAGGGCGGGCACAGGCCCTCAAGCTGGAGGAGCCACAGGTGCAAAGCCCAGGCCTCAGGCTGACCCCCGAGCTTCTGGTCACCGCGGGGTCCAGGACTGGTTTCCTCACCCTTCCAGGTTGACGCACCTGCACAGGGTCTGGGAGGGGCCCCGGGGCACTGAGATGGAGCCACCCGGCCAGGAGCAGGAGCACAGAGCCCTGCCGTGAGGTGCCCAGGACAGTCCTAGCAACGGCTGGAGGGGAGACATGAGCGAGGTCGCTGATTCAGCCATCTGGTGAGTGCCGGCATGCAGAGACCTTACTGTTGCACCTCAGGAGGCAGGGTGAAGCTCACGTCCCTCATCAGTCGTTCTTTCTCACTTGTTTGGCCTTTTTCCCTCGCTGGAGTCCAGAAGGCGGCGCTCCTGAGAAGCCGGCAGAGCAAGGGCTTCATGAAATCAGAAAGAGTTAAAACGAGTGGGGCACATGGGTGGCTTAGTCGGTTAAGCGTCCGACTTTCGCTTAGGTCATGATCTCACGGTTTGTGGGTTCGAGTCCCACGTCGGGCTCTGTGCTGACTGCCAGCTCAGAGCCTGGAGCCTGTTTCGGATTCTGTGTCTCCCTCTCTCTGTGACCCGCCCCTGCTCGTGCTGTCTCTCTCTCTCTCTCTCCTAGAAATAAATAAAACATTAAAAAAAAAAAAAAGCCATTTGGTGAAAGTGGTTTTTAAAAAAAAAAAAAGAGTTAAAACGAATGATCCATTTCAAAGGCTCAGAATGACCTTTTTATCACACCAACCTCAACAGCATAAAAAATCAAAAGGTATGACTTAATTCACTTCCCTTGGTTACACTAGAAATCTCCAATAATGCCTTTTTATGTTCAAACATATGAGGAATCAGAACACAATTATTTTATTATTACAATTCAAAATGAGGATCAATCATGGATGCCCTAACAATAAGCACCCTCAATAAAGATTCAAAGTAATGGGCACATTTAAACCATTATGCTGAGAGTACAGAAGATTGCCCTTCTGGGAGGTCGTCACTTATACTGGAAGCTGCGTTATCTCCAGAAAACGTTGTGGTTTGGTTGACTCTGCTAGTTTTCAAGTTTCTAAGATTCTCTGCAATGAATCTGATACGAGATACCTTGGCAATTAGAAGACAAAGACTATCTTCAATTTCGTGAACCAAGTTTGACTTCACGTCAGATAACAACTTCCACGGATACAGGATGTATTACATCACTTACTCAAACATTGACAATTACCCTTATTTCAAAAATAACAATATTTTGTTACATCTTAAAACTTTTTGGGGGGTTCCTGGGAAGTCTCAGTTTGTTAAGTGCCTTACGTCGGCTCAGGTCATGGTCTCACAGTTTGTGGGTTCGAGCCCCGCGTCGGGCTCTGTGCTGATAGCTCAGAGCCTAGAGCCTGCTTTGGATTCTATGTCTCCCTCTCTCTCTCTGCCCCTCTCCCTCTCATGCTCTGTCTCTGTCTCTCAAAAATAAATAAAAACAAGGCCACCTGGGTGGCTCAGTCAGTTAAGCGTCCGACTTTGGCTCAGGTCATGATCTCACGGTTCATGGGTTCGAGCCTCACATCGGGCTCTGTGCTGACAGTCAGCTCAGAGCCTGGAGCCTGTTTCAGATTCTGTGTCTCCCTCTCTCTCTCCCCTGCTCACACTGCTTCTCTCTCTCTCTCTTAGAAATAAATAAAACATTAAAAATTTTTTTCAAAAAAATAAAAACATTTAAAATATTTTTAAAAACACTTTTTTAAAAAAATTCAGTGTTCAATGCATTAAATATCGATATATAGCCTTGCTTTGGGGACCTTTATACACTTATTTTTTGAGAACATGAAAGCATTTCACAGTCTATTTCAATGGGGCAGCTTAATGGGTAAGCCAACAAGATTCGCAGGCAAACGTCATTATTCTTTGAAATAATTTTACTCCATCTCATGGGCCAGGACTCTGTGTTGCCAAGTTTGAAGGTAAAGTAAGATGTTCTATTACTGATTTTCAGGAAGGTCTGGAATTAACTCATTCTACCAATTTTTTTAATACACACTTTTAAATTTAATGTAACCCCCACCATGTAAGAAACCGTGGAGCACCACTATTTATTATACAGCATGAAAGAATATATGTAATGGCCTGAAGATTCTCCAATATGAAGTAGTATTTCAGAGCTGGCCTTAGATTTAAAACATTAAAATTCAGGGGCGCCTGGGTGGCTTAGTCGGTTAAGCGTCCGGCTTTCGCTTAGGTCATGATCTCGCCGTTCGTGGGTTCGAGCCCCGCGTCGGGCTCTGTGCTGACTGCCAGCTCGGAGCCTGGAGCCTGTTTCAGTCTGTCACTCCCTCTCTCTCTGACCCTCCCCTGCTCACGCTGTCTCTCTCTCTCTCCTAGAAATAAATAAAACATTAAAAAAAAACATTAAAATTCTGACTTATCATCACTGGTTTATTTATATTTCTATATGATTTTACCTTATTTCATTATTTTATTTTATGGACCGCGCAATACCTCTTTTCAGCGATGCATTTCCACAGAGACATGTTTTGCATTGTTCTCGAAGGTTATGCTCATTAATGTCGTTCTGTGCTATCCTTGTTAAAATACGAAGCACACGATACATGTAAACGGAACCTGAAGTATCCGTGCTAATCGGAGCTTCATACTCAGCAGGCTGTTTCTTGCTCTTCCCTCTACACGCATTACTTACTCAGGTCTACAAAGGCTTATGTATCCTTCTTCCTTGTAATCATAGAAACATCTCCAAAAAAAAAAAAAATGCTGTTCTTGGTTAGTCAGTTGGCAAATTACTGCATTATGTCATTATAAAAACTGAAAACATAACTCCTCTTCTCTTACACCTAATACATTTGCTGAGTTGTCCGTGGAAGGGAAGTCGTGTTAAAGAATCAGAGGCAATATTGAAGGGTTCATCCATCCAGATCTGTGAAATAATCCTAAATTACCAAACAATAGCTTTAACATAAAGGGTTCAGTCTCCTGGTGGATGGAAGGCAGAGGAAGTCCACGCAGTCTACTGCTACCTCAAATCACAGCTGAAAACCCTGGACGGCGTACAAAACCCACAACCGCAGGCAGATTCAGGAGCTGAGTAGAAGTCACGGGAGCATCCCTACAGCAGCTTGTTTTCCTTTGGCGTCTCTTCTCCTTCCCTGTCCAGCTTTGACCCACATGTAGGCTGGCGACGTCATGGAGCCACCCAGCAAGTCTGGATGACAAAGTGGGCCTCTCTGAGCTGCCCAAGCATGGCGGGTGAGTCCTTCTCGTCTCCCTCCTGATGCACCACGAGACCATCAGTGGCTGCCCACCTGCTGCCAGAACCCAGGCTCAAACTCAGCCCGTGGAGTAGAGAGCCCTGGAAGGAAGCTCAAGCTGTGTCAAGGCCATGGAGGTTAAACTTGGGTTTTATCTCCCTGCCCCACGCAGAAGGCATCACATGGAACTATGTGACGTGACTGCAGCTACAACTTAGGAAACATTTCTAAGATTTAAAAATAAATCTAGAAATCGACCAGAGAGGAACCACATATTATGTATGGGGGGAGGGTCCCGAGGCCTGCGGAGTCCCCATCAGCAAGGTCAGAGGAGAACAGAACAGCCACCCACAATCTTGCATCCAGGAAACTGGGTCTCTAGATGGCGGCCAGATAAAGGCCGCCCGGGATGAAGGGAAGCGGAGAACTGGTGGCCAGCATACCTGCTCCAACGCTCCTGCTGGCCGGGGTCCTCCAATCGGACGCGGAAGGACCCCACAGGGCAACCTAGCATGAGCAGCAGAAATGATAAATGCATGGGTGTGTGTACAGGTGACATTGCTCATCAAACATTCTCTAAAATATGTTTAAAGTTGAGTAGAAAATATAGCATTGAAGAGAGTGGGAGCCGCGGTGGATGTAGACGTGCCGCGGGTGAAAGCAGGGAGAAAAACGATGAATCCCACGTGGCTGAAATGTCAACACTAAGTCAAATGGGAAACATTAGGTGTCCATAGTATAATGAGAGATATAACAAAAATACAGGCAGATATAAAAAAAATCCAATAGATAAATACAAATTAAAAACTTAATATTCAATATTTATTAATATTAATTTAATTATTTATTATTATTAATATTTAAGTATTCAAATAACAAAAAGAAAGCAAAAAATATGTATCATAGAAATTATCTTTATAATACCTCCCACAGCCGACACAGAAAAATCCTTATACATAAAAAGTTATATGTATTAAAATATTCTTTAGAAAATTGGGCCAAATAAAACGTTCCATCAGAAGATTCTTTTCTAATCAACATTAGTTAAGTAAGTGTGTGTGATGTTTTAAAAAGTTTTCTTGAGAAAGATTCTTCCAAATCTACAACTAATTTATATTTTGTGATTTTTTTTCTTTTTTTGGAAAGCTTATTCACTGATTTTTGAGAAAGTGAGAGACAGAGAGTGCGCAAGCTGGGGAAAGAGAAGCAGGGTTTCTATCTCATGACCTACATTGAAATCAAGAGTCAGACGCTTAACCAATTGAGCCGCCCAGGTGCTCCCGTAATTTTTTTTTACCTTTTAATACAACTCACATAAGAAAGCTCAACCATTATCAAGTTTTGAAACATCTGAGGAGTTGAAAAAGCCTTTGCAAAGATGTAATAACAATAAATATATATGAAGCAATAAACATTAGGCGAATATTTGGATCATGAGAGAAATTTGACATAGATTGAAATGTTTCTGGTTTTAGTATCTAATGCGTCCAAAGGTGACATACAATGGAGAGAATGCACGCACGTGTCTCAAGGAGAAGTGAGTGATGGGGACAAGCACCCTGGGTAGATTCCTCCAGCCGGGCACGGGAACTTCATCCAGCATCAGCTAACTGAACAGAGTGACTGAATGTCCCTGAAAAAGTGGAGTGTCCAAGGTCTAAGATAACACAGAAGAGCAAACAGAAGAGAGCCCAGCAACATGTGACCTGACGCACTTGGCAGGGATTTCATGCTGGAAACCAGAACATTTACATTTCTGGAGTCAGAATCCAACATATTCTCACATAACAAGACTCGGCATTAGATGAAGCGGGACCCCTGGGGATGCCCTTCAGGGAACACCTTGCATCTGGTACCTTCCTGTTTGACCATCTCTCCTGAGTCAGCCTCCAGTGAAAAACTAATCAAAAAGAGTTGAATCATTAAGAACCAGAAAATATAAAATTACTTTAAAGGAATTGAATCACTTAAAGTTATAAAATATAAAAATATATCAGATGAAAAGAGTGAAGAAATTGAGAAAGTTATGAAAAAGTTACCAAAAGCATTGGAGGACTGAATCCAATATACTAATTCGTGAATTCAATCATGATCTTAAGAAAAAATAATTCTCGGGGCACCTGGGTAGCTCAGTTGGTTAAATAGCCAACTTTGGCTCAGTCCTGATCTTGGGGTCTGTGAGCTTGAGCCCCCATGTCGGCCTCTGTGCTGACAGCTCAGAGCCTGGAGCCTGTGTTGGATTCTGTGTCTCCCTCTCTCTCTGCCCCTCCCCCACCCACACTCTGTCTCTCAAAAATGAATAAATGTTAAAACAAAGCTTTTTTAAAAAAGAAAAAAGAATCTCGGTGTTACATAAGCTATTATACAGCCTTCAAAAAAGCCAATCACGTAGCACGTTTTATGAGTTAAGTAATGGCCATTATCAAAAACCCAATAGAGAGAAAAGCCAAGTGAAAGGCAAAAATTATAGATCATTACAAATTATTATAATAGAGAAAATGTATCATCTAGATACTTAGCCACAAACTGAATTCAAAACAGTGCTCAGATTTGCTGGTTTAGTTTCTAGTTACTTTCCATTTCTGTATTATAGTCCCTATTGTTTGGAGATTAAATGTTACAAACTCAAGTAATTACTATTATTGAACATTTTCTCAAGAAAATAGAATGAGTGCCATGTACCAAATGTTCTAAAATCCCTGCATGAACATGAATATAAAATTATGTTTATTAATAATGATGAAATCAAAGACTCCTATCATAACCTTAACGACAATAGCGGAAACACTGAGGAATCAGAATTTTTGGCTCTGTTGAAACTTCGCAGGCATTTTATACTCCACACTTGCTTTGTATAACTCAGTCACCGTGACTTAGGACAAATCCCACTGAGCCGCTGCTTCTAAACCCTTTGTTATTTATCCTGTAACTGACATTTTCCACGCTCCGGGTGCACATAATGGGCAACATATACTCAGATTCATGCTCTGGGTTTGCCGGTCAGGTTCCTGGAAGAACACAATGGGAGTGGGGAAATCAGTCTGTGCCCATGCGTATCAGCCCTGTGGCTCAGGCACGGGAGCTCAGGGGACCCCACAAGATCATGGTCACGGTCCGCACAGTGAGGCTTAGACGTGTGTGTATGGCTGTGCGCAGTGAACCAGCCGGCTGGCCCCACCAGCGTCGACGTGAGGAAGCTGGTGACGCTGCAGAGTGCGGGCCGTTTATAGGGGAGAGAGGATCGGGCTCTCTGTCTGCCCTGTTGGCCATTGTGGGAGCTGCCAGATGGAAGAGGTGACCCTGGGCATAATGTGAGGCTGTCTCTCAAATGGACCCAATCCAGTCCAGTGAATTTACCTCTGGGTCCAGATTTGCAGGTAAGTGTAAAAATAGACTTTCAAGAAGTTAAGAACTGAGATGCAGAAACTACTGCTTGAGATGCCTCTAAACCATGTTCAAGACAAGACAGGGAACAGGTGCTATCCGCCACCCCTCCGGAGGCCACTCTGGCTCGGAGCCAGGGGTGAGACAGTGCACCAGGCCACCCATGGCCACGAACGTGCTGGAGGGTCCACCTGAGGCAGGGCAGCGGCAGCGACAGCAGACGCCAGGGCACACGACAGAGCTGCGGCCACGGAGACTCCCAGCGCCAGAGATCCCGCCCGCACCCCAGCCCCCGTGCAGCAGGGCAGCGCTGGAGGGCAGACGCGCCATGGGGTCATGGCACTGGAGACGCCCGAGTCCAGTCCTGTCCCCTCCGAAGGTGGGGGCCTTGGGAAACTCCACACATACCTTTGGGCGACCTGGGCATGTTTCAAGTCTTGATGAATAGCTACCCCTGGAGTAGTGCCGAGACACCGGCCGTTGGGCCCTCCGTGCCCTGCAGAGGCCAGCGTACCTCCTCCCCAGGAGTGTCAGTCCGGCGTTCCCTGGGCCCCTTGCACCGCCACTACCGCGCTGCCTACGGCCTGTACAGCAACCTTCTGAATCCAGCAGCCCATCTTGTTCCCCGTCCCTTTGCCGGTGTGGCCTGGATGGAGGCCATCACCCCCAGCAGCGTGTGGAAACACTTCTTTACTTCGTTTCCCGGGTAGAAAACCCCTTGTTCTTCTCTTACCTCGCCGGGTCCTAGTTCTCAATTACTGTCGCTGGCTTTTCTTCAGCTCCCAGTTTCCCCAGGGCACATGCTTGATGTATCATCTCCCAAAGCCCTCACCCCCTTGTTGGTACATTCTGTCCATGGGTCTAAATACCCCGCAGACTGACGGCTCATGCGCATGAATCTCCTCCCCAG
This sequence comes from Proteles cristata cristata, assembly GCA_017311185.1. Classification (NCBI taxonomy): domain Eukaryota; kingdom Metazoa; phylum Chordata; class Mammalia; order Carnivora; family Hyaenidae; genus Proteles; species Proteles cristata. The sequence goes on along the minus strand of JAESUZ010001289.1, from coordinate 127,318 downwards.
ACCTCTCCACTGGGCTCAGTCTGACATCTTCGTCCAATGTGTGAGCGGCATCTCCATGGACACCTGCAAACCCACATGTTTTCTATGATTCCCCTCATATAAGTAACTGACAACTGTATCTTCAGGCCAGTAATCTTACACCCTGTCTCGAGTCCTCTTTTTCTCAAGTTCTGTATCCTTTGTTTTATCAAATGCTATGTTAAGCCTCTCCTCAGAATAGATATTCATTTATTTTATATTTTATTGCCTGGCTCCAATTACTGCTGAGTGAGTCCCATGGAGGACAGGGATTTTGCCTGTTTTGTTCCCTGATGTATTTGCAGCTGTGGGTGTTGAATAAACATTTGCTGAAGTGACAGGTGATTGAATGAGTGAATGAATGAATGAATGAATGAATGAATGAATGAATGGGTGAATGAAGGAGTGAATGGGTGAAAGCTTGCTTGGCCTCCTGGGGGTCACTGTTGTTACTTGTTTCAAACCAGAAGGTGTCATCTCCAGCACCCTCCTGCAGAAATGACGTCAGAGATATGCTTCTGGTCTCCTGGGAAACAGGAAGGATAAAATGTCAGCATCTCAGGGGAGAGAGGTGAGGAGAGGCGTGGGATGGAGAACGTGTGGGTCCCACCCGTGGTGCCCAGTGCTTCCACGTGGGTCTTCCTTTCGTCCTCTGACCTTTGGTGGACCTCCAGGACCCACTGCCTGGAAGGGAGGCTCTTAATAAGATAGGAGACGAGTCTCATTCCAGAAGGGGTTATATTGAGGATGTGCGCATCTCAAAGCTATTCAGAGATGCGGCAGGACACTGTTAGAGAAATTGTGTATGCATACACCTGATGTCCGACGTTCCCACTCTTGGGTCTACAGCTCATAATAAATCTTGCTCCATTCCATAAAAGGGATTTCAAAGCTTATTAGGAAGTTCTGGTAATTGGCAGAGTACGATGTTGGTAAAAATGCAGGCAAAGTTGCCAGCTAAACAAAAAGAGAGGTCAGAAATAGTACCACACACAGACCATGGGATTTATAACAAGATATTTCCACCTGTGAAAACATACCATTTCAGCGACTACAGATGGTATGATTGGCTCTCGGCGAGAAAGCAGAATTGTATGCTGACCTCTACCTCACACCATACAATAACATGCATTCCAGGTAGATTAAAGATCTCAATGTGAAAAGTAAAGAAGAAGCTCTTTTCAGAGAAAAAAAAATGGGAGAATGCTTTCCTTCCCTTCACGAAGAAGGTTAAGTTTTCTTAAACAAGGTAGAAAAAGTGCTACTTTCTCAAAAGGTTGTTAAGTTGGACTCTTAATATTAAGAACTTGTAATTAGTAACAGTAACAAAAACATGAATCAGTAATGAAGCAACCAAGCTTCGAGAGAATATAATTGTAATATGTGCATCCTGGAAAGGACTTGCATCCCCAACATGCAAGTTACCCCTTAACTGAATGAGGAAAAAAAACAACTCTTTAAAGATGGCACAAAGGAGCACCTGGGTGACTCAGTTGGTTAAGCATCTGACTCTTGATCTTGGCTCAGGTCATGATCTCATGATTCGTTTGTGAGTTCGAGCCTCACAGTGGGCTCTGTGCTGACAGCACCTCTCTCTCTGCCCTCCCCTGCTCGCTCTCTCTCTCTCTCACTCTCTTTCTGTCTCAAATAAAAATTGAAGGGGTGCCTGGGTGGCTCAGTTGGTTAAGCATCCTACTTCAGCTCAGGTCATGATCTCACGGTTCATGGTTTTGAGCCCCATGTCAGGCTCTGTGCTGACGGCTCAGAGCCTGGAGCTGCTTCAGATTCTGTGTCTGTCTCTCTCTCTGACCCTCCCCTTCTCACGCTCTCTCTCTCTCTCTCAGAAATAAATAAAACATTAAAAAAACAAATAAAAATTAAAATAATAGTAATAAAATGCTGTGGGATCTAAGCCTTTGCTTTAAAATGATACATAGCCATTCCGATGTTAAGAAAACATCTCATGAACCAATTCAGAAACAGTGTGAAGGAACTTTTGTCCATTTTGAAATGTCCAAAAAGTCCATTTTGAAATGGACTTCCTAGCTGCTTATCATTATGTACATTCTTCTCTAAGGTTAATGTTCTATTTTTAAGATATTTAGCAGTCTCAAGTTATACAAATACGTTGCAATCCAAGTTTTTTCGCCTAAAATGTTTCTAAGTAACAGTAATTAATTTTCGGTTTCCTGCAGGAATGCCAGCAGTAAGGGGGTTTTCATACTGTATTTGATAGGCTATCAATTCCTCCCCCAAAATTGAAATATTACACAATATAAAGGTTAAAAATAAAAGGCAAAAGTGCTAGAAAAATTCCCAACACACCCATGCAGAAAAGAGCATAGCAGACCTGTGCAGATCTATCCTTAAAAGGCCTGCTTGCAGGGCACCTGGGGGCTCAGTCGGTTAAGAGTCCAACTTCAGCTCAGGTCATGATCTCACGGTTCACAGGTTCAAGCCCCACGTGGGGCTCTGTGCTGACAGCTCAGGGCCTGGAGCTGCTTTGGATTCTGTGTCTGCCTCGCTCTCTGCCCCTCTCCCACTAGCACTCTGACTCTCTCTCTCTCTCAAAAATAACTAAACCTTAAAAAATTAAAAAAAAAAAAAAAGAAGAAGAAGTCCTCCTTGCAAGGCAGCATCTGCGAATTCCTCTGCTGACCAGTTCCCTGTGCTGGTAGAAGACTTTCCCTTCTGATGAGAGCGATCACCGTGCCTACTGTTCGTGCAAACACCCTGATGAAGCCTTTTCGACTGTAGCCGTTGATGCAGGGGGCTGGCCCGGGAGCACTTACATCCCTTAGGCGGAACCTGCAGACCCCACAGGCTGGTGACACACGAATCCGGCTGCCACGGCTACTGACCCCGGAGTCAAGGGAATTCTCAAATGCCAGGAGCGAGGGTGTGTCTGGAGGAAGAGAGACCGGAGTGCTGTGTCCTTACAGAGGGAGAGGAGACGGCGACAGGCCGCAGAGGAGGGCCTGATGTGGGAGAATGGAGCTTTGATGGGCGGGGACGCCACGTCTGACCAGGAACTTTGTGTGTCACAGGCTGTGGACCGTGTCCGCGTCTCTGCCACGGCCTCCATGGTTAATACTTAGCGAGCTCCTGCACATGACCTCGGACTCTGGGGAAACCCACACAAGACATTCGGTTATATTAATTCTATCTTTTTTCCCCCTTGTTTCTAAGCTTAAGAAGTTTTCTGAATAGGATTTGAATTCCCCAAAGGGTTTTCCTGAAACAAAAAGCATGCCCCGTCCAGACTGGGAGCATTTCCTGGTCGCTGGGATGGAGAGAAAGCCAACGGCTTTGAATGAGGACAAGTGCTTCCCATTCAGACTGATGATGTTGAAATGCTGGTCGCTGCAAATGAATGTGTTCACATTTTGGTTCTATATCTTAATATTGCAAGCTTGATTACACTGAGTCCTCCGCTGGGGACTGGCGATGCTCTTGAGTGTTAGCCAAATCAGAGCCCTCATGAGCTGAATTTAAGATAACGAACGTCACCCCAGGAGCCCTTTTGGAAGCCAGCCCAAAAGCTTTTCCTTGACGTGCCACTAGCTGCATACTCCACCTCCCTAATTGTCTGTATTTATGATTCTCTTGGTCTAGGTCGAGGGCATGTTCTGGACCACCCAGCGCTTCCTCGGCACGCTCCCCTCCCCCTGCACACAAAACTCCTGGTGTCTTGATGGGTATGTTGGAGCTCGACGGCATAGTGGGAAACAGAGTGAGCACGCTCCCCTTCATACGGGAAGAATGAGCCCTTGGCAAAGCACACTCATCCGTGACTTTCAAATACACAGACAAATACATATGTAGTGTTATCTGTATATTAGCAACAGCACTGTGGTGAGTTGGCTCTCTCCACTGAAGACCAACTGTAGAAAATAGAAGAACTCGTTGCAACCATCTTTACTTAAGATGCTGAAGTTCAGCCATCAGAACAGCAAAACACAGCCCGCTGCCACTGGGCGGGAGCTGATGTCAGAGAGGAGGTGTGCGCCTGGGCACACAGCTGGCTTTGGCGAGGTCAGCGAGGAGGCCGGACAGCCGGGGACCGTGGGGATGCTCTGAAGTGTTCACTTCACACGTCACCTTCTCTGGCTGGCACCCAGATTGAACGTTCTTTCTAGGTGTCTGTGTGCAGGCGTTTGCAGACAAGACTAGCATTTGACTCAGCGGACTCGGTAAAGCAGCTTGCCCTCCGCAATGTGGCTGGGCCTCGTCCAAACCACTGAGGGCCCGAGTAGAACAAGAGGCAGAGGGAGAGGGAATAAATCCTGTTCTCCTGTATCACTACCGAGCGGGGACATCCCCCTTGATCTCCAGCGCTGGGACTGATACCATCAGCTCCCTGGTCCTCAGGCCTTCAGGCTTGGGGATTACCCCCAGATCTCTGGGGCCCCCAGCATGCAGACAGCAGACTGGGACTTTATTTTTTCTCTGCTTTAAAGTTGATTTAGGATGTGGGGGGGAGGGGGATGGGCATGGAGGAGGGCACTTGTGGGGATGAGCATTGGGTGTTATGTGGAAACTAATTTGACAATAAACTATTTTAAAAAAATAAATAAATAAATTTTATTTATTTATTTATTTATTTATTTAGAGAGATTGTGAGCAAGGGAGGGGAAGAGAGACCACCAGAGAGAGAGGGAGAGACAAAATTCCAAGCAGGCTCTGTGCTGACAGCTGACAACTGACAGACATGGAGCTTGATCCCACAACCCTGAGATCAGGACCTGAGCTGAAAGCAAGAGTCAGATGCTTAACTGACTGAGTCACCCAGGCATCCCAGATTTGAGACTTCTTAGCCTCCATAATGATATGAGCTGGTTTTCCATAGTAAGGCCATCTAATCTATCTATCTATCTATCTATCTATCTATCTATCTATCTATCTATCATCTATCTATCATTATCTGTCATCTATCTACCTATCTAGCATCTATTTACTTATTCATTTATCTATCATTATCAATTTGTCTCCCATTTGTTTTATAATTATCAATCTATCCATATCTATCTCTCCATCCATCCATCTATCCATCTATCTATCACCATCTGTCTATCCTACCCAAAGTCATCAGAATACGTGCTAGCGGGCCCTGCGCAGACCCCTGCAGCCCTGCAGCGCCCTGGCGCCTGTGATTCCCCGGGGGTGCCATCACGGGTTTTAGTCCATGAGCAGTAGTGGGGGCAGGGCTCAGTCACACCGGCCGGAGCTGGCACCAACCAGGGCTCTTAACACTTACCAGTTGTACCGCGTCACCTTCTCCTCTGGAGAGACAAGAAAAACATCAGCACATCTGTCATATGGGTTGCTGTGAGGACTGCAAATATTATAAATTATAAAGAGTATGGATGTTAACTATATTATATTAAATGTAAATATAAGCTATATCAAACATAAATGAGTCCGTATTTAAAACACCCTGAGCAGTACTTGGCATAGATATTTGCTAACATTACTCATTCATTTGGAAAACAATCTTTTCATGCCTCACGTATGCCAAGCTTCCTTGTGCGGATCTAACTGTGAAGAATGTGACTGGCTCATCTCACTCAGCATAAAGACCTTCAGGTTCATCCAACTGCCACATGAATCCTTTTACGTGAGGTTTCTATAGTGGCCAGTTTCATAAAACAGAGTAAGCTGGTGCTGGCAGGGGCTTTGGGAACGGGGAAATGTGGAGTTGTCCAAATGGATATAAAGTTTTAATGATTCTGGAAGAATAAGTCCTAGAGGTCTGCTGTATACAAAGTGACCATACTGTACCGCGCACTTAAAAAATGTGAAGGGTCGATCTATGTAAAGTGTTCTTATAAAAAAAAGCAGAGGCATAGGAAATCTTTGAAGGGGGTCGGTATGTTTATTACCCTGCCTGCAGCAACGGTTTCACAGGTCTACATGCACCCCCGAACTTGCCGAATTATATATCATATTATAATTGTCACAAATAGTATCATTTCAATGAAGCTGCTAAAAACAAGGAATGAACTGGCTTATGGAAGCTCACCGTGTAGAGGAAAGAGAAGTACACTGCCTACGAAACATTTTCTGAGCACGACCGGGAGCCAAGGTCTACTCTGGGGCCTGAGGACAAAGCCTGGAAGTTGCAGCCGGCAAGGGCGGACAAGAGACAAGAATTGAGTGATGTGTCTGAAGTTAATAAGCACTTTGCAGAGAAAGGGAAGGAGGGTGGATAAAACAGGCACATGTATTTAAAGGGGTCAGTGAGGCTACTGATGCATGAGCAAGTCCCGCAGGAGCTGAGGCGGCCGTTGCCTGCAGTGTCTGGGGAAGATTCGGCGGGCTGAGCTCTGGATTCGCGAGGAGCCAGCGGGGGTCTTCCGGGCGGTACAGTGGCCGGGAGGCAAGGGAGGATCACCACATCTGCTGAGCACAGAGGTGCTGAGATGAGCCTCCAGGAAGGATGCTGGGTCATCCCACTCTTGAAGGTCGTGACAATGACGTTAGGGTCCGATGGCAGGTTTGAGGAGAAGCTCCGCTGGCCTCTGCACGAGTCATGGATCGCAGTGGGGGTGGGGTGCGCAGATGTAGGAAGACAGGCAGGAGAGGGAAACTGAGCAAAGCCGGTGTCAAGGGGCAGTGGCAAGCCTGGGGAGAAGGTTCCAGAGCTCGCCAACGGTGAGGCTCCCAGGGGGGACTGATGAGATGTGGACGGTGCACTGTGAGAAAGCAGGGTCCAGAGGTGGGTCCCGGTGGTCACTGCAGCATGCGATGCTGAAAGCCACGGCGAAGAGGGGCGGGCAGACTCCCAGCTCATCAGGTCAGTGGAGACAGATTCACTGAGGTGGTGACACTGAGTTGGTTTTGAAAGATGAACTTGAACTTCCTGGGTAGGAAAGGGAAGGAAATCCATGCTGGGCAGAAGGAAGCACAGAACAAAAGGTGAGGTCTGGCACTGCTCAGCTGCTGAGGGGACCTGAGCGGGGGTTTCTGGTGAAGTGTGGGTTCTTGAGACTGAGAAGGGAGCTCGGCTTTTTCAGGCTGGTTACTGGTGAATCCTGGGAACCGCCTCCCATCACACTGTGGAGTTTGAACTTTATCCCAGAGTTAAAATGGAGGGTTTACACAAAGAGTGGCCAGAAGCATACTTCCCATTTAAAAAGATAACCACTGACACAGAAAAGATTAACTGAAGGAAGACTCACTGTCTAGACGACCGATTAGAATTGTTTGGTGCCCGTCAAGGGGAGTTATGGCCAGAGTTTCAGTGCTTGCTGGGAAAAGCAAATAGAAAATACATTTGTGAGACAATTATGAGTAAAAAACAAATGTAGTTAGTAAAAATGTAGTTAGTATAAAGCTAACTATACATATATGTATATATACATATATATACATTGTTATATATATATATATATATACACAGGGTTTGTATGGGAAAACTATAAAATGCTTTAAAAAAAGTAAAAGAGTATTTAAATAAATGGAGAGAGCATTCATGTTCATGGATAGGGAAACTCTATAGTGTTATCAGTTCTAACCAATTTCATCTCTGGAGTGAACTCATCCTAACAGGCAAGTTATATCATGGATATCAATAAACTGACCTGATGTTTATATGGAGGCGAAAGGCCTCAGAGAGCCAACTCAGTCTTGAAAGAGAAGCACAAAGTTGAAGAGTGTATACTACGTAGCTTTTTGGCTTCGGATAACAATTCATGATAATGATGAAGACAGTGTGGCTGGTGAAGGAACAGACAGATCAATAGAACGTAATAGAAAAAAAAGCCCAGAAACGGACCCATACAAATATACTGAACTGGGCTTTGACAAAGGAACAAAGGTAACAGCATAGAGAAAGGACAGTCTTTTCAACGGATGGGTCTGGGATAACTGGATATCCACGTTTGAAAAAAAAAACAACAACAACTGATTTTAGACACAGACTATACTCTTCACAAAAATTAACTCAAAATGGATCACGGACTTGAAAGTAAAATACAAAATCAAAAAACTAGAAGATAGCAGAGGAGAAAATCCAGGTGACTTCAGGTTTGACAATGACTTTCTAGATACAAAACCAAAGAAGAATTATTGATTGAAAGTAAAAAAAAAAAAATTATCTAGTCAGCAAAACACAGTGTTAAGAAAACAAAATGAGCAGACACAGACTGAGTGAAAATCTTTGCAAAACGTACATCTGATAAAGGGATCGTATCAAAAATATACAAAGAACACTTAAAAGTCAGCCATAAGAAATCAAACAACGCAATTAAAATTTGAGCCAGAGATCTTCACACACAGCGACCCCACCAAAGAAGACAGACAGCAAATAAGTGCATGAAAAGACGCTCTATATCCTACATCATCAAGAAAATGCTAATTACAACAAAAATGAGATCTCACTAAAAATTGATTAAAATGGCTAAAATCCAGAACATTGACAACAGCAAATGCTGCTGATGGTATGAAACAATGGGAGCTCTTATTCCCTGCTGGCGAGGACCCAGGAGGGTACGGCCTCTATGGAGGAAAGCTTGACAGCTCCTCATGAAATTAAACGTATACTTTACCATTAAGATCCAGCAACTGTTCTCTGTGCGATCCATCCAAGTGGGATGAAAACTTAACGTCCACACAAAACCTGCACGTGACTATTAGGAGCCCAAACCCGGAAGCACCTGAGGTGACCTTTAGTGCCTGAATGGATAAACAAACTGGCAAATCCAGACAATGGAATTTTATTCGGTGCTAAAAACAAAAGAGCTAACAAACCACAAGAAGCCAAGGAGCAACCTTGATACACATACACTATCATGAGGAAGAAGCCAGTCTGAGGAGGCGGCACACTGTGTGCTTCCAACTTCGTGACATTCGCGACAAGGCAAAACTATGGAGACAGTAAAACGATCAATGGTTGCCAGGGGCCAGGGGAGGGATGGACAGATGGACACGAAAGGTTTTTAGGGCAGCAGAGCTAATCTGTATGGCCCCGAAATCGTGCCCACCTGCAATGATACACTTGCCGAACCCACAGACCTGTAGGGCGCCCCGAGTGAACACTAAGACGTTCTGTGGACTGTCATCAGTCAAAAGGTATCGATATTGGTTATTTGTAACAAATGCCCCACACAATGCTAACCACAGGAAAGCTGGGCGTAAGAGGGAGTGTATAAAAACTGCCTCTGTACTTTCCGTCCAGCTTTTCTGTAAGCCTGAAACTGCTCTAAAAATCAAAGTCCATTAACATTCATTTTTTATTTGAAAATCTACAGTTAAGGGGCGCCTGGGTGGCTTAGTCGGTTAAGTGTCCGACTTCGGCTCAGGTCATGATCTCATAGTCTGTGGGTCCAAGCCTGCCAGCTCAGAGCCTGGAGCTGCTTCAGATTCTGTGTCTTCCCCTCTCTCTGCCCCTCCCCCACTCACTCTCTGTCTCTGTCTCTCAAAATAAAATAAAGACGTTAAAAAAAATTTTTTTAAAGAAAATGTACAGTTAAAAATAAGAGAAGAAAGACAACATTGTTGAGAGTCATTTTACATTTTGGCTTGGGAATTGGGATGCATTTTGATTCCCTCTGCCTAAATCAGGACACGGTGGAAAAAACAGGTTGTGATGTGAGAATAAAGAAAAATGCATTTTTGGTTTTGTTTGGGGCAGATGAAGTGTGGTTTCCATCAGACCATGCGAAAGGCAGCTGTAATAATGGTTTAATTATTCTTCCACACTTGCAGCAGTTTTCCTTGATTAAGGCATCAATGTGACTCAGCAAAATGATATATCGTAGTAGAATCACACTATTTCATTATATGGAAAGGGCCAATAAATGCTGAGCAAAGTTAATCCATTTATCACATCAGTTATAAACTATATATGAGCCAAATTCTATGGCATCGGTTATAACTGAGCTAGATAACTCACCAAGGCCCCTGGATATGTTTAAAATAAGATCTACTGGATGGGCATTTAAAATTGCCCTACAGTCACTGAATTATTATGCAAACACCATCTTTCCCTTGCAATGTGGAGAGCCAGATTTATGGATTAATCCTCACAGAGTTTTGAATTTTCACTGAATAATTGCATGAAGCTGAGCCAATGCCAAAATTGAATCAGCATATTTAAAGAGATTTTTAAACGTGCAATGTCTGAAGAGGGGCAAAGCCACTCTTTTGTTTTGTCTTATTTTGTTTTAGGAGGTATTCCTGCCCAGAAAGCAGGAATGAAAAGCACTGTGCTCTCGCCTCCCTCCTACACGCACAGAAACGTACTGCCTACTTGGCACAGGTATGGATGAAAGTGTCAGTGACTTTTCTGGTCCCAAATATTGTTCGGGGGTTAGGACCAGTGCAGGCTATCATCAGCCTCCACAAAGGCCGGACACCCGGCCACTGCTCAGTTCACTGTTCATTTTGATTCATTCTAGTTGGCGACATCCTAAGTCAATTGGCCTGTAAAGGCAAGTACTTCTCAGATTATTTTTTCAGTCAAGAGCTAAATCTAATAAACAGCAACATTTTATAAAATAAGACTTTGCTTGGATAAGAGTAATTAAAATCTGATAAGCATGATTTGTAGCTTTTCTTATCCTATTTCTTTTTTGCCAGTTCATCGTGGCCTCACCTGGAATTGGGGTTGTCAAAGACAGGCGTGATTTGAGGGGCCAGTTATGGAAACAGTGAGCACTTTGCTCTCCTGGGGCACTGTTCTCCCAGGACTCTGGCTTTGGACTTTGAGGTCACATATGATGCTGGCAGATATGTGTTTTCTGCTCTTATTTGTCATCCAAGGGATTGATCTGTGCATGCAGTGAGCTGAGTAATGGATAGTGTAGTGACTTAAAGAGATAGACCCATGTCCTAACTCCCAAAACTCATGAACGTGATTTTATGAGGAAAAGAATCTTTGCTAGTATAACTAAGGCTCCCAAGGCGGGATCATCTTGGACTGAACTGTGAAAAATAACCAAAATTCTGCTAAGAAGAATAGCACAGTAAAAAGAACAAAAGAACAGAAGCACAAAATGTATCTATACTAATTCCTAAACTCTGCTTAAAATTTTGGTGTGTCAGGCCCCAAACTGTAAGTATCTGTCCTATGGACTCCAGCAGTTCCTGTGTTGAGGAAATCCTACAGGCTTAATCCAACTGGTTCACAGATTTACGCCTTACATTTCTCAACATCTGTGTAATTCACAGATAAACAAGCCAGTTGTTCAGGACACATGCAGCCATTCCCAGCCTCAAAGCCGCATCCAGAGCAGGTACCCCCGACGGGAGCCAGGAGAGGAATCTCGTGAAGTGGATGGGACTGGGCGTTGGGTCCACTTGGGAAGCCGTGAGTGGGGATCTTTCTCACTGACACCCTCTTAAGGGGTGATGAAAGGGCAGGCTGTGGCCCCTGAATGCTCCCTCTGTCAATAGGGCAAAGAATAGTCTGGAAGCTTTGAGAATGAAGGCAGGGAGAGCCATTGACAGAATCGCAGAGAACCATTCACCTTTCGGGGTGTACCTCTGCTTACAGGATCGAGAGATTTAGAAAACGTTGTAAGACAGATTATAACTCAAAATGTGTAGCAACACTGACTTCCTGCCTTCGCTAAATAAGAAAACAATGTGTTGTCTGAGCGGCAGTGCTCAAGGGAGGGCATCGATAACACGTAAGATGGCGGGGCAAACGTCAACCCCGCCGGGGATTTACTGCATCTACACTCACTGGCATGTCTATTTAAGAATGAAATTTGCAGCAGGAGCAATCATAGAAATTTCATAATAAACAGCAATAAAGTAAAAAGGGTTTAAAAGGTAACTCTAAAGAAAGAAGTGTTTATACTTCATAAATTCGTACCATAAATACTTATGCAAGAGAACAGGAATTATTGCAACAGTAGCAAACTTCAAGCTACTTCATAGACTTTTCAGTGTCACCATGGAAAGTTACATTACCCAGCACGTCCAGCTCAGCCAGGAGCCAAACCAGCTTTGCCCCTTCCCAGCAAACACATAGGAAATCGCTAATCATACGCCACCTTTTAAAAGGATGATGGGGCGCCTGGGTGGCTTAGTCGGTTAAGCGTCCGACTTTCGCTTAGGTCATGATCTCGCGGTTCGTGGGTTCGAGCCCTGCGTCGGGCTCTGTGCTGACTGCCAGCTCAGAGCCTGGAGCCTGTTTCAGTCTGTGACTCCCTCTCTCTCTGACCCTCCCCTGCTCATGCTGTCTCTCTCTCTCTCCTAGAAATAAATAAAACATTAAAAAAATTTTTTTTTAAATAAAAAAATAAAATAAAAGGATGATGTCGGCTACAGAGAAGGGGAGAAGAATTTCAGGGGATCAAACTCATAATCGCATTTGGAAAATCTCATGCCTCACCGAACATATTTTAGTGTTTAATGGTGAAACCTACACTAATTACAATCTCTAAACAGCAGCTCTTAGTTACTCTTCTTTGAGCGAAATCTGCTCAAATGGACTGTTATTGGTACTGAGCAAAATTATACATGTGAATGACATTTTTAAAGCTTTACATAACCCTTCTTTTTAAGATCAAAGAACACAGGGACTACAGAGAGAGAAAATACAATGTCTGGACTTGGCAAGAAAGGAATGGCCTCCAAAACAGACAAGGCTGTTTTGCTAAGAGAAGAAAGTTGATTTCTAACTTCTTGCTAGACAAAACTTAGCCCTTGGTTTCCTAAACGCCAAGACCTAGGGCAAATACACCATGCAAGCCTGTGGATACAACAGACCCAGAGAGATCAGGACAGGAGCTTTATTTGGGACCCAAATGATGGCCCATATCCTGGGATATAAAACAAAGCCAAACAAGATTAAAAGAATTTCAACCCTGCAGCTCCTTAGCCGTAATGGAATGAAACTTGAAATCAATAATAAAAGAACAACAAGAAATTCTCCAAGCACTTTGAAATTAAACACAGCACTTCTAAATAAGCCAGGAGTCCAAGAAGAACTCTCAAAGGGAATAACAAAGGTAACTGGAAGAAGATGAAAACACAAGCCTACAGGTTACGTTAGGGAAGAAAAAGGTTTCAAATCAACATAGTTCCTAGGTCAAGAAATTGGCAAAAAAATGAACAAAACAATACAAATGTGAGGATAATGAGGGGAACAATACTGAATATAATAAATGACATCAAACAAATACCACGAGGTAGAAATCCATGAATCTGGAAAAAGGCAAACAATAGAGGAAAACAAACCTAAAGCTTCTCTTTCTTTTTTTTTTTTTTAATATATTTTTATTTTTTAGTTCTAGGAGAGAGAGAGAGACAGCGTGAGCAGGGGAGGGTCAGAGAGAGAGAGAGTCACAGACTGAAACAGGCTCCAGGCTCCGAGCTGGCAGTCAGCACAGAGCCCGACGCGGGGCTCGAACCCATGAACCGCGAGATCATGACCTAAGCGAAAGTCGGACACTTAACCGACTAAGCCACCCAGGCGCCCCTAAAGCTTCTCCTTCTTTGACAAACCTTTAGCAAGAGTAGCAAAAATAAAGAGAAGAAACAAATTACCTACACGGGGAGGGAAGTAGCTATTGTTCCAGATCCTGTAGTGATTAAAAGCATTATAAGGAGATGCTAGGATCAAATCTATGCTAATAAATTCAACAATTTAGAAGAAATGAGCCAAGTCCTCAAAATGCACCGTTGGCTAGAGCTGCTGTGACAAGCCACAAACCGGAGGCATAACACAGCGTGAGTTTATTGTCTACAGTTCTCGGCATGAGAAGTGTGAACGTATCCCCACAACCTCAGGCTGGAATCGGGGTCCGCAAGCTGTGTGCCTTCCAGGGCCCTGAGGGAGAGCCCACTGCCCTACCCTTCCCAGCTGCCTGAGGCGTCGCACTCCCTGACCCCTGGCTCCACCCGCAAAGATGGCCAGGTGGGCCAGCTCCCCACCTTCTCCTAATTCTACTGGTTCTCTTCTTCTTTTTTTTTTTTTAATATTTTATTTATTTCTAGGAGAGAGAGAGAGAGAGAGACAGCGTGAGCAGGGGAGGGTCAGAGAGAGAGGGAGTCACAGACTGAAACAGGCTCCAGGCTCTGAGCTGGCAGTCAGCACAGAGCCCGACGCGGCCCGAACCCACGAACCGCGAGATCATGACCCAAGCGAAAGTCGGACGCTTAACCGACTAAGCCACCCAGGTGCCCCATCTACTGGTTCTCTTCTGTCACCTTCTTCCTTTTGGAGAACTTTTTGTTTACAGTGGGGCCACCTGGGTAACCCGGGATAATCTCCATTTTAAGGTCTATTAGCATCGCATTTCCATCTGTCACCTTAATTCCCCTTTGCCATGTAAGCCAGAGATATCTTAGTGAAACTGTAATTCTGCGTGCTATACCCACAAAGTACCACAAATCAGCCAAGATTAAACAGATCATCTGAATAGTCTCATAACCATTAAAGAAACTGCATTTGAAATTACTGAGCTCTCCAAAGAAATTCTTTAGACTCAAATGGTTTCTCTGGAGAATCTGGCCAAATCTTGAAAGAAGAATGAATCCCAAATTGCACAGTCTACCCCAGAAAACAGGACAGGAGAGAACATTTTCAAATTCATTTTATGAGGCCAACATTGTCCTGATATCAAAACCAGACAAGCGCAGCGCCAAATGAAGAAAACTACAGACAAATATTTCTCATGAACTTAGATGCAATTATCCTCAAATAATCAGCACATTGAATCAAATAATGAATAAAAGAATTATACAACATAACTAAATGCAGTGTTAGTTCAACATTTTAAAAAACTCACTACATGAGCAATCCAGGAAAAAAATTCATAGATCATAACTGATGTCCAAAAAGTACTTGACAAATCCAACACCCATTCATTATAAAAACTCTTAGAAAACTAAGAACGTGGATTACAATAACTTGAAAAAATACCTAAAACAAACCTACAGGTAACAACATACTCAACTATGAACCTTTTCTTTCAATGTTAAGAAAAAATGAAGATGTCTGCTCTCTTATTCAAAATGGCACTGGGGGTTCTAACCAGTATAAAAAGCAAGAAGAAATAAAAGGCATACAAACAGGAAAGGAAGAATTTAAACTGTGATCATTTATAGATCATGGAGATGTGATTGCAGAAAACCTCAAGGAATCTACAAAAACCATAAGTAATAAAGTGCGTTCAGCCACATCAAGTTCAGGATACAAGGTAACAAACAAAAATTACTTGCACACAGTTAAGGGGCACCTGGGTGGCTCAGTCAGTTAAGCGCCGGACTTCGGCTCAGGTCATGATCTCACAGTTCGTGGGTTCGAGTCCCATGTCGGGCTCTGTGCTGACAGCTCAGAGCCTGGAGCCCGTTTCAGATTCTGTGTCTCCCTCTCACTCTGGCCCTCCCCTGCTCACGCTGTCTCTCTCCTCTTTCTCTCTTTCTCTTTCTCTTTCTCTCTCTCTCTCTCTCTCTCTCTCTCTCTCTCTCAGAAATAACTAAAATCTCTCTCAGAAATAACTAAAACAGTAAAAAACTTACTTGCACTTCTATCACTCGAAATGAACGTGTAGGGAATGACGTTAAATGTCACTTACATCTGCTCCAAAGAAAACAAAATCCTTTGGTAAACACTTCACAAAACAAGTACAGGATCCACATGTTAAAATTACAAAATTCTAATGCTGATAATTTTGGAGAAATGATAATCCAGCCCTTGTTTACACTGGACTCTTCAATGTACCATCTGACACATAGTGCTGAAAACACATCTTTTTTTTAAGTTTATTATTTATTTTGGGAGAGAGAAAGAGAGAGGTGGAGGGGCAGAGAGAAAGAGAGAGCAAATCCCAATCAGACTCTCTGCTGTGAGTTCAGAGCCCAATGCAGGGCTCGATCCCACGACCATTAGATCCTGACCTGGGTCGATATCAAGAGTCAGATGCTTATGACTGAGCCACCCAGGAGCCCCTCAAAACACATCTTACTATTTACCATGTTAAAGGAAAAACTTTAACTTCACATAGAATTTTTCTAAAATTATCCCAGAGTAAAGTTTTCTTTACATGGAAAATTCATTCGTTTATTTTCATATGTATTTGATCGATATTTATTCAATATTGATCATATAACAGGTGTTCTGGGAAAACGGTAAAGATGAATAACAAAGCTGATCCTTTCCACACAAGATTTGCCGCCAAGTAGAGACAAAGATAATAGCAAAAGAGGCCATAGAGACGATCCTTTGCTGGGAATTTCACTGCACCTGCTGGGGCCGATCTGCCTGTGAATGGAAATGCCAGGTCACATGTGGTCAATGTCATACGACCATAATGTGATCGTTTTTCTACCCAAACCACAACTGACAAATTTACCCTCACTACAGGTATGTAGTGTGTCACTCATCTTCAAAGACTGTTTCGAGCCCTAGCTTCCCGTGCCCTAATGATGCAGAGACGTTCTTTCTTTTACCCCCACGCCCAGCGTGAGACACTGCGTGTGCACTCAGGAGGCAATGGACAGGACGGAGCACTGCACGAACGGGGCGGAGCACTGGATGAACGGGCGGAACACTGGATGAACAGGCGGAACACTGAACAACGGACGGAACACCGGGAACGGGAGGGACACTGCACGAACGGGTGGAACACTACTGCACTGGGCGGAACACTGCACGAACGGGATGGAACACTGAACGAAACACTGCACGACGGAACACTGCACGGTAACGGGGGAACACTGCACGAACGGGATGGAACACTGGATGGAACACTGCACTGGACGACGGAACACTGCACGAACGGGAACACTGCACGAACGGACGGAACACTGCACGAACGGGATGGAACACTGCACGAACGGACAGAACACTGCACGAACGGGCGGAACACTGCACGAACGGGCAGAACACTGCACGAACAGACGGAACACTGCACGAACAGACGGAACACTGCATGAACGGGGTAGAGCTCTACACGAACGGACAGAACAATGCACAAACACGACGGAGCACTGTACGAACGGGACGGAACACTGCACGAACGGGCGGAACACTGCACGAACGGGGCGGAGCACTGCAGGAACGGGACGGAGCACTGCATGAATGGGGCGGAGCACTGCTCGAACGGGGGTGCTTCGGGTCCGGTGAGCCAGAGCCTGCCTTGAAGAGCATCTCCATGGCTCTGCAACATCGTGGCGTGGGCTCCTCCTTCCCATCACACCGGGGCTCTGCAGAACCTTTGCAGCAGATTCCTTTGTGTTCGTTTGTTGAGCGGACGTGTGTTGCACTCCAACCACGTGCCAGGCAGCACCAGCCAGCACTCTCCTGGGCACTGTCCTCACGTCTCCTGGACCAGAGCCCGCGCTCCATGCCAGGAGCATCCAAATCACTGCCCCGACCAGGGCCCTGCTGTCCCTGTGGGGAGAAGTCCTCCCCGCTCCCACAGCACACTACCCGGCACTTACCAGTCCCCATGCGGACACCCTCCCCCACCCTGGGAGATGTGAGGTGTATCCAACCATACCTCCCGCCTCTACTTCTGTGCCTGTGGAAAGTCCTTAATAATTCCCTTAAATAATCCCTCAGCTTTCTCTTCTTCTCTGGACACGTGCTTTCTCATCCCTGCTTCCTCTAAATACCAACACACACACCTGCTACGCCTCCCGAAGCCATCATTACCTCACAAGCAAACTCCCCTTTGTTCGTTATCATCTGGTTTCTGCAGCAAAATCTCCCCATCTCCTTGTCTTGCCTACAACACGGTACTTGTCTGTGCCGTTACTTCCTTACAGCCCGTGGAGAAGGGGGCTGCGGACTCGCCCACAGCCTGCAGTCCGAGTTTGGGGTGGCCACAGGACAGGCTGTGGGGCTGGCGGTCTCCTGAGTACCTACTGCCCAGGGTCCAGGCTCGTCCCTTTGTCTACAGTGTCACCCAACCATGGCCAACCTGTCACCTCCTGACCCCCTGTCAGTGTCTCCATCCCCTGGATGCTGAAACCCCTTTCTATGCCCAAACCCCACCATGACCGGGGGCCTCGGTGCCCCCAGGTCCTATATACTAAGCGTAAAGACCGCCAGCTGCACTTGGTTTACTCTGTGGTGCCGCCAGACCCTGGAGCGTGCCATCCCCTGGCAGAATGCTCCAAAGCGCTAAACTCCAACACTCAGGCCCAGATGTAAGGGCCCCCCGTGCCCCCTGGGTCTGCCGCATCGCGACCTTTCTGGAGCCTCTAGATCAGTCCATGGCTCTCATCTCAGCCTCCTTAACCATCCGAGCTACTCTCTGTTTCTTCTACCAGATCTGCTCAGGAAAAAGTCCCAGGTTAATGCTACATTATAGCTTTTATGGATTCCACAAATAGCTACTTAGTAAAAACAACACAAAGCAGAATCCAACACAAAAAATGTTGTCAATAAACACAGACAGAGAGAAGGCCAGCCACGTCCTGGACATCAGTAGGCACACAACGAAGGTGGGTGCAGGGGACCCTACCCCTGCCCTCACAACGTGCATGGTCTGAGCGGAAGGTAGCTACGAAGCACAGAACCACAGAATATGCCGAGAGCAGGGTGCTGTCCTTAGGGGTCCTTCCCAACGCTAATCGTATCTTGGTGGAATTCGCAGCTGTCAAAGTAACAAGACACACGGAAACACTCACAGACCACAGCACAGAAATGGGGTGCCTGGCGGCTCAGTCGGCTAAGCACCGACTTTAGCTCAGGTCACGGTTTGTTGGGTTCGAGCCCCGCGTCAGACTCTGTGCTGACTGCTCAGAGCCTGGAGCTGCTTCGGATTCTGTGTCTCTCTGTCTCTCTGCCCCTCCCCTGCTCGTGCTCTGTCTCTCTCTGTCTCTCAAAACTAAATAAACATTAATTTTTTTAAAAAAATCTATGAATGCATAGAAGTCATTCTTGTGAAGAAGACCAGAGAAAGGAATGTGCTACACCTGTTTAGATTCCTTTCCTGCAGGCAGCAGACTAAATACAGAAACGGAGGGGGAGGGAGTGCCCAGGTGGCTCAGTTGGTTGAGCATCTGGCTCTTGATCTCAGCTCAGGTCTTGATCTCACCGTTCATGAGTTCGAGCCCTGCGTTGGGCTCTACTCTGACAGTGTGAAGCCTGCTTAGGATTCTCTCTCTCCCTCTCTCTCTGCCCCTCCCCACCTGCAAAATAAATAAATAAATAAATATGGGAGAAAAAAAGAAATCAGTCCACAAACTGACTGTGTAATCATTTTATTCATCCTGACCTTTGACAGCCAGGGCCTCCTGGGTTAGGATCAGCCCTGGCACCCACCCCAGATGCCTTCCTCCCTCGGCTCCTTCCAGACTCACTCTTACAACTTGAGAAGGGCGGGGCTCCAGAGGGAAGCAGCGCCCCCGCCCCCACCGGGAGCAGCAGAGGGTGGGGAAGGATGCTGGTGAGCCCACAGGGCCCAGGGGGCAGGGGGACGGGGAGGGGGAGGGGCGATCTCTGGCCACGAGAGGCTGAGGAGTGTCTCCTAGTCAGTCCCCAAGCCTTTCGCGGGTCACTGGACACAGACGGGGCCTCCCCAAGAGGGGCAGGTGCACGGGGGACTGGGAGTCACCGAGCCCTCGCCAGGCGCAGCGCTGAGCCCTGCACATCATGTGAGCGGCCCCTGGAAAGTGGCCGCCGGCATCTCAGTTTGACCGACAACTGGAGTGAGGGCACAGAGGGTCAGGTGTCTTACCGAGGTCACACTGTTGGGGACAGTGACTCAGGACTCAAGCCCCGGCAGCCACGGCAGCCCCCCCTTCATGTCCTGAACCTACCACCTCCCCCCACCCCAGTGCCAGGGAGATAGGCTTTGTGAAGGGAATCCGCTCACGTCCACTGCCCCTCAGCCCCGTGCGGTGTCCTGGTGGGGGGGGGGGGGTCGGTGGGGTCGGGCGGCTGCCTTAGCCCAGAACCAGCCTCTGTCGCAAGTCAACAGCCTGCTCTCCCTGGACGACGGCAAGCAGCCTTGACTCAGGTGGGAGAAACACCGCCCGGCCGTCTGGCCACCAATGCAGGAGGGGACGCGGAGAAAGTACATCCCGACAATGTCCCCACCCCCTGCCACCACGCGGGGACACTGGCCCTCCCGCACGGGGCTCCCCCAGCAGCGCCCCAACCCTCGGTCCTGAGGGAAGAGGCCGCACCCATCAACGTCTTCAACGCACCCCCCGATCGGAGGCTGGGCCCGGGCCTCGTCCCGTCAGAAGGAAGAGAGCTCTTCCCGCGGCACTGTGGTCTCATCGCGGCCGGGTGTGAGGGGACACACGGGGACACGTCAGCGGGGAAGGGCCAGGGAGCCGCCTGGCCACACAGACCCGGAGCTGCAGAGGGCTGGGCGATGCGAATACGAGCGCTCCTCCTGCCCACACGCTCCCATCAGCCCCGCAGCTGTGCGGACAGCTGGCCTGGCCCTGGGCTCTGCCTGGAGAGGCCCCAGCACGGGGACCCAGCACCCTGGACGCCTGCCCACAGTGACACACATACACATGGACCTACACATCTAGGTCCTCCGGGACTCATTTCCTGCTTGGGACACACAATTCCAACGAAAACCCAAAGGACACCCCAAAAGCAAGAGACGCAAGGCCTGGAGAGAGAAAGCACGTGTTAGGACCCCACAAGTGTGGCACAGACATTGCATCACTCACCTTTCCAGAGGCCCGGCCAGAAGCCTGCACGGTGTACATGAGGACCAATGACCCTGGACAGAGAATGGCCTCCAAGAGAGGCCGGGCTCCATATCTTCTCTCCTCTTCCTCAGAACCGCTGACTGGATGCCAGAGGAGAGCCGACCCGACACTGATCCAGGGGCCCTGTGTCTTCACTGTCTTTTCCCACCGAGTCTTTCTTAGGGCATCCTAAGCACAGGTAACTGTGACAAATTAGCCACGTGAGAGCCTCCTCTGGCTCAGAAGGAAGGGCTGGTGTCTCTTCCGGGAGCCCAGCAGTGGTGGGGTGGGCATCGAGGGGCGGGGGCTGCACTGGACATGGCCTCACTGTCTCTGCTTTGGTCCTTGGGAGAGACATTCTATCTTTCCCAGGACAACCTTCCCATCAGTCCAAGGTGTTTTAATGAAAAAGAATTAAGATTACTTTCTATTAAATAAAATAAATGTCTTCCCATAAGTGCCATCTTTATCTGGGGCACACGGTGAGTCCCCCACGCCCCCGCGCGGCCAGGAGAACCCGCTCCAGCACTCAAGAAGCACTGTCTCCTAGAGAAGGGGGTGCAGCCACCATAGGCAGCGCCCTCAGGCACTAAAAGAACGTTCAATGTCACCACAATGCGACCAGCTCACCACTGCTAAGAACTGAGCCAAATATACGGGCGCAAAGAGCCAACCCGTAGAGACAGGGAGAGCATGTTTCAGCAGGTCTTGCCTTCAGTGCATAGATCTGGTCAGGAATGGATGGGAGGGGAGAACAGTGGTGAGGATTTGAAGTGATTCACTGAAAATTTAGGAGGTCTGTGGTCCAGCCGTCTTGCTAAGAAGCCCTACTCGATATGGTTAACAAATACCTGAATACGCTTTGAATGTTAACATCATATTATACAAATGCTGAAATCCTAGACCTAATTTCATGGTCGTGCTGTTCCGCAGGTAGGTGACGGGTGAAAAAAGGTGTTGCTGGCAGGCCTGGAGATTCACCATCCTATGACCTTATTTCTATGGAAGAAAAGAGCCAGGACCATGCACTTCACCCCCTCCTCGACTTTCAGAGCCCAACTCACGGGGTGACTGCGAGCTGGTGATAATTATCTGGAAATTGTAAGTTAAAAAGTACTTCAAATTCAGCCCACATTATGTGCAGATAATCATTGTATTAGAACGATAATATGGCTGAAAAAACTTTCCAGGCAAGAGTGTAATAAAATAATTTTAGCATCAAGTGACGAGGGCATAGACATAGTTCAAATATAATTCTAGATGAAAAGTCCTCGGAAAAGGGGAAGCATCGGTAAACCGTCTGCTTTACTCTGATAGGCCGACTGTATCCAGATGATGCATATATGTTGTGTTAAGGTGGAGTTTTCTTTCTGGAAAGGAAATTTGAGATAATAATAAGTCATTTTATTCATTTATGCCGAATTTATGTGGCCGTTTTCCCTTTCCTACGCTGCCACACCGTGAGTAAGAATTACTCCACCATTCAGTCACCGAATAACCCCAGAGTGAGTTGATATTTTCATTACAGGAACGAGAGCAGATTATCATCCCTGTGACATTCATCTAATAAATACATTTTACTGACCTTTCCTATGTGAAAGCCCACGACATTTTTTAAAAATTTTTCTTCGTTTGGGAATCTCAGAAGAGGAAAGCTCGTGAAAAGAGGGGCTTGTGCTCCAAAGTTAAAGGTACGCAGCAAGAAGCTGGAGTGACGTTGACCCGGGAGGCGGCCCTCAGGAGCGCTGCGGAACACGGACAGGCCACACTAGCTCCAAGACCCTGGGGCTGATGGTTCATTCAAGAGAAACGATACACCCCAGGAGTGCTGTGCCCGCACAGGCTGTGGGCGCCCGTGAGCTCCTGGCACCCGAGCCTGGAGAGGCTAGAACCCCAGGGAGACTTTCAGAGCTCCTCCTGCCCCTGGAGAACAGCCAGGACCCCTCTTCAGGCTCCCGGCCCCTCGGTGGTGGCTGCGGGACATGCTGGTATGACGGCAGCCATCTCGCTGGGACGGGGAGCGTCCCCTGCTCCTCTGGGCCCCAGTCACAGACGGGCCTGTGCACCTGAGCCGCCGGCCGGGCTCCTTGGCGCTCCCGACCTTCTCCCCAACGCAGACAAAGAGCCTTCTACTTGCAGTGAGCAGAGGAAGGGAAGGGTCTCCTGCGCCCCTTCCACCTGGAGACGTCTGAGGACAGAATCGGCGAGCCTGAAGGAGGCTGAGAACAGTTATAGAAGCTAAGTTGCAAGGGGAAACAAGAGAGAGGAAAAGGGGAAGAAAAAGACAAGAAAGGAAATTCAAAACTAGTGAGATACTGCAAATGATCTAACATACCTAACAGGATACCTTATACTTCACGAGCTGACTGTACAACACCTTACCTGTCCCGTTGATACTGTTCACATTCGACAATCAGTCTCTGAAATCTAACTATTTAGCAGTTGAGAAGTGCAACCATGCACACTGAGCTCTTTAAAAACATTCTTTTATGGTGGCGAGCAGCTCCAGGGTGGCTTAGTCGGTTAAGCATCTGACTTCAGCTCAGGTCATGATCTCACGGTTTGTGGGTTCGAGCCCTGCGCCGGGCTCTGTGCTGACAGCTCAGAGCCTGGAGCCTGTCTTCGGATTCTGTGTTTCCCTCTCTCTCTGACCCTCCCCTGCTTGCACTCTGTCTCTTCCTCTCTCTCTCTCAAAAATAAATAAACATTTTGAAAAATGTACACATAACCCAGATTTGAACCAGTATGTTTTGTGGATGAAAATTGAAATAAATGTATAATAGTTTTATCCTCCACCTCCATCCCTGATTTAATTATCATCTATAAATGCTGTCACCAATTTGATTTCAATAAGTTTGCTGAAGTTTAATTCAACTCAGTATAAATCATTCTGAAATGCATTAATTAGAATGAAACACAAGTTTTTAAGAGAAAAAGTTTTACCAAGAATTTAGCAAAGGATTTTTATTGTTCTTTATTAAATATGTAAATATATTAATTTATTTATCTCTATAGAGATGTCTTAGAAACTTAGTATTGCTTACTTATAGTTTAGATGGACTCTGAGATCCACTATTATAGGAATTCTAAATATAATAAAATCAGAGGACTTTGAAAGAACTCCAAACTAGCCAATCTGAATGTCTGCAGGGAGACATTGCTCAGAGAAATGAATGCCCAATTTCTTTAGAAAATGAGATTCTTCCTTAATTCAATCACAATGATTATGAACTATAGGAAACATAGAACCAGTCCATGGTATAAAATAACACTCTACGACCATGGTGTAGAAGGGAGAACTGTAAAAACTTAGGTATGTCAGGAGTTCATCATCATGGATGGGAACAGTCTCAGGCAGATTCAAAGTAAAGAGAAGCCATGGAGATAGTTGAAGATTCTGGAATGTGCCAGCAGTTGCCATATCTTCTCTTCTCTTCTCTCTGGCCCTCAAGTCCGAGAGTCCACTACCAGATATTAATTTTCTTTCTAATTAAAGCATTACTTTCTCCTGGAGTGTTATTTAAAATGAAAGGCTCACTAAATATTCTGACATTAATTCGTTGGGTGAATTATTTGACTCAATCACCTTCTTCCATGAATGAAAAGAGGCTGTCTAAGATATTCCTTGGAATTAGCAGCCTTGAAGGAAACTGGAGTCTGGGCTAAAACACGTAGGTGGTTGGGAGTGGGGGAGTGGGACATCTACCAGGCTCTCATGGCGAAAAGAATAATACATGGTCCTTGTCATCAGAGGGGTCACGGTCTAACTGAGAATAGCAGACACGCACGTGAAAGAAAACCCAAGCCAGAAACGACTATGTTTTGTGCCCATGTTTGGCATAGACAGGATACTCCATAGGGAAGGGGAAAATAAAATGAGGTCAAGAAGATCTGTAAGGGTGGGTGGCTAAGAGCTCAGCGGGAACCATTCTGACTCTCCCAGACATGACAAGGTCAGTCTGTAATCACAGACCCTTAGGCTTTGAAAGGGTCTCAGGGAGATTTGTGACAACTGCCTGCACTCCAGGGCACTGTCCCTCAAAGGTCAGCCCACAGGGGCTGCCTGTGTTTGAATGTCTCTGGTCAGTTTATTCCAACTCTGTTGCTTAGAAGGTCTTCCTACATTGATTCAAAATTTGCCTCCTTTTGTGTTTTGCCCAAAGATCTGTTACCCTTGGGAGCTACAAATATGTTGACCACCGTGCTCCCACTCACCACCTTTCAACCAGTTGCAGAAACATTCAACGTCCTTCAGAATCTTGCCTTTCGAGGCCAAGCGTACTCAACGTCTTCCACCATTTTTTCCTTGAGATGATCCTCAGACTTATCATTATCCCAACACTGATCCAAAAATTGGTACCAAAAAATATATGTGATCTCGTCTTTTCTGTTCAGGGACTATGACTCACACAGGGCAGGGTTCGGAGAACATTTACAAAGGTTAGCAAAAGCCAGAACATGGAGATTTTGCATGTTTGGCCCAGTAGTCAGTACTTCAGCCATGAGCATGGGAAGGCACTAAATCCTACCCCATAGAGGATTTACAGGTAAAAAATGGCCTCAAAATGTGTCTTACAGGTCAACCTAGAGATCTTCCTTTTTGAGTTCCAAGCCAGATTAGCCTTAGCACTACTCCCCGTAGGAAGACAAATGTCCAGTTATTCAGAAGAATCGGGGTTTGGCTGGTATGTTTCCTCCCTGTCGCTGAGCTGAGCTAACTGAACACATGCATGATGTTATTTAGCACATCCTCTTTCTCCTGCACCACTTCAGCTGTGACATAAGGACCCTTGTCTGTGCCTTTCCCGTGAAACTTTTGTCGTGCGACATATTTGTGGGTATAAGCACCTCCACTGGGTGTTTGTGGCCACCAGGGTTTCTTCCACCACCACGTCACCCTGGGCTTCTTCCCAGACTCTGTTCACACATCAGCTCCTTCTCCTTTGACTTTCTCACTAAACTAACCTCCCTCAATTTATGATCCAAAGCCTTTCAGGTTCCCACCGCGGGTAGAGCTCTGGACTCTCCCCTGCGTATTCAACCTGTAATCATGGCGCCCGGCCAACAGAACGGATATGCTCCAGACCATGCCCTTTCCCAGGACCAAAGCTGTCCTATTTCCCTTCTCTCCGCACTTAGCCGCCATGGGAGGGAACAGTATAACAACTCACTTCCCTACTAATAGGATTTCTTCTACTCAGAAAGAAATAGCTACAACCACTTTAATTCACACAGGACATTTTTCTCTCTTTTACAGAACACTAATTCCATAATGCTTTATATGAAAAAGTAGTAGAAAGAGAAACAGAAAAAAGCCAGTGCACTTCAGAGGGTATTACAATAACCCAGATGTAAGCGACATAGGATTATCGTAGGGCCAATATTTCAATAGAAGAGGTGAATGATTCAAGAGAATTTAGAAAAGGAAAGTCAAATGAATCAACCTTAAAGAAAGCATGAGTCAAGGTTGACTCTGGTTTTCCACCTGAGTAGCCAGGGGCACTCATGTGATAGGCACCTACTGAGTGCTGGACACGGGTGAGGCGGATCCAGGTGGCACAGGACGGGCAGGATACAGGCCCCCACTTACCTTCTAGTGGGAGAGACCCACAATCAGAGCACAAATAACTGGGCAAAATGTAGACAGCAAGTTCTGTGAGGACCATGGAACAGGGCGAGAGACCGTGGCTGGGGTGGGGAGGCAGGCACCTCTGCAGATTAGGCAGCGAAGTTAGGTTTCCTTGTGTTGTGGATAATGAAAACGAAATCCAGATAATATGAAGGAGGTGGCTGTGCAGATGCTGACAGCAGAACGTTCCAGGAGAAAGACCCCAAAGAGGCCACAGCATTAAGAACAAACTAGGTATAACGGGGGCAGGGGTGTCTGGGCCTGGGGGCACTGTGGGAGGTTGTGCAGAGGGATGGCTGGGGGCTGGGGGCACTGTGGGAGGTTGTGCGGCGGGAGGTCGGAGGGGCTGGGGGCACTGTGGGAGGTTGTGCAGGGGGAGGTCGGAGGGGCTGGGGGCACTGTGGGAGGCTGTGCAGGGAGGTCGGTGGGGCTGGGGGCACTTTGGGAGGTTGTGCAGGGGGAGGTCTGGGGGCTGGGGCACTGTGGGAGGTTGTGCAGGGGTCTGGGGGGCTGGGGGCACTGTGGGAGGTTGTGCAGGGGAGGTCTGGGAGCTGGGGTCATGTGGGTGGTTGTTCAGGGGAGGTCTGGGGGCTGGGGTCATGTGGGTGGTTGTGCAGGGGAGGTCTGGGGGGCCCGGGACACTGTGGGAAGTTGTGCAGGGGAGGTCTGGGGGCCTGGGGGCACTGTGGGTGGTTGGTAGGGGAGGTCTGGGAGCTGGGGTCATGTGGGTAGTTGTGTAGGGGGAGGTCTGGGGAGCTGGGGTCATGTGGGTAGTTATGTAGGGGGAGGTCTGGGGGGCTGGGGTCATGTGGGTGGTTCTGCAGGGGGAGGTCTGGGGGCTTGGGGACACTGTGGGAACTTGTGCAGGGGGAAGTTGGGGAGGGTGGGAGGCAGGAAGGCAGGCAAGGCGATGAGACAGATGATGGTATCAGTGGTTTGACACCACAGCTGCCCCCTTGTGCTCCAGAGAGGGCAGCTGTCCCTACTCTTCCCACGGTCATTACTGCTCCCTGCGGCCTCCGGGGAAGGCTTTTGGGAAGTGTGGACCCTCAGCTGACCCGCGGCTACTGCGCCGCACTGCAGGGACAGTAGGGACCGAAGAGTAGTGAAGCCTCAAGGATCATCAGATAAATATAAAGTGAGAACTATTACAATTATTTATAGGATTGGACAAAGACGGGGAAAACTTCTTATGGAGTGAAAAAAAATCAATGACTTCTGATTCCGCTGGTGGGATTGGTACATTTGCAGTTTTCTAGAAGGCAAGTTGATAAAAATCTACCCAAAACAATTAACAATGAGTATGCCTTTTGACTCAGTAATTATATTTCTTAAAAATATTTAAGCATAATAGTGAATTCAGTGTGTGTGCAAGTATTTCATTAATAAGACATTGGTGTGACATTGTCTTTTTTTTTTTTTTTTTTTTTAATTTTTTTTTTTTTAAATGTTTTATTTATTTCTAGGAGAGAGAGACAGCGTGAGCAGGGGAGGGTCAGAGAGAGAGGGAGTCACAGACTGAAACAGGCTCCAGGCTCTGAGCTGGCAGTCAGCACAGAGCCCGACGCGGGGCTCGAACCCACGAACCGCGAGATCATGACCCAAGCGAAAGTCGGACGCTTAACCGACTAAGCCACCCAGGCACCCCATGGTGTGACATTGTCTTAAAGAAAACTGGGAAAGTGCTGAATGCCCATGAATAATGAATAGTTATTTTATCAAACATCCACACATCTGACTGTAACTCCGTCATTAAGGCTGGTTTTGCAAAATGTATTTGTTTTATTGACATGGGAAAATGTGCCCGATATTAATGAAAGAAACAGTGTAAAGCATTATCATGGCACGGTTGCTGAGATGCACGCCTTTTTGATCCACTCAACATTTAAGGGGGGAATCCTCTCCCTCTTTTCTTGGTTCATGCAGGTTGGTTGGGGTTGGGGAAGGCACCTGACCAGATAGGGTGCTGCTCGGCCATAGCAATTGTGACGAGCGGGTTTGTGACCCTGGGGGTGGGTTGTGATCCAACGGGAACTCTCCGGAGAGCACAGGAAGGCAGTGCTCCCTTGGTGCTGGGGAGCCTAGCCTCACCTGGCCAGGCAGCCCTCTCGGTCAGGACATGCTGTGTGACTTCCTGATTTGAGCCCCAATTCGGCAGCGTAACCCACCAGCTTCTCAGTCGTATGATCTGGGAAACTAGTGTTTCCTTTAGTATGAATTGGTTCGATATCTCTCGAAACTGAAAGTATCATAGCTAAGAAGATCCTGTTTGTGTAAAAATGCATCGGAAGGCTCCGAAAGGGCCTGTACCACAGGGTTGGTTGTGGCTGTTTGTGGAGGGGAGGAGGGGATGGTTAGCTCTTTCTTCTTTGTATTTTCCATATTGAGTACACAGTGTTTTAAATTTGTATTTGAATGAATACAACTCGCGCCAATCAAACAGAGTAAGTGAGAGTAAGGCAGGGGTGGCAAAAAGAGATAGAAGTTCAGGGTCGAGACTTAGAGAAACGATGGGCTATGTTTTGACTGTGTTGGTTTTACAGCGAACATTACGCGCCTAAATGCCAATACTGACGTGGACGTTGTGCGCAGGATCAGCGACAGAAGCTTGAGCAGCAGACGTACAAAGGGGACAAGCCACTCGACAGATGGTCTGTAAGTAAGTAGGGAGGGCGGACAGAGAAAGCGGAGCCGTAAGGAACATTTCACGCCTGTCGGAGGACACACACCACACGGTCCTAAAGACAGAATGAAGATAAAGGTCAGCGGTCGTGGAAGAACGCCAACCTGGGATGGGGTCATGGACACAAGAGAGGAGTTTGGGGACTGATCACCATGTTCAGGTTCGTGGGGATGGGGCCGTAGGAAAGCGCCAGCCGCAGGAAGCCAGTTGCCCGTGACCTTGCTAAGAGCACGCAGTGTGGCCAGAGGCGCAGGTGCACTGGGTCCAGGAGGGAAGGGTGAGAATCAGCGGATGGTGGCTCAAGGCAGTTTGCTGAGGAGCACGGGGAGCAGAGCCATCCTGGTGAGGGGGGGCCGCGCAGGGTGTTGTGGGTGCACCGGGGACAGGAAACCCTGCATCTATGTTGGCAGAAAAACCCTGAAGGGACGTTGTGAGCCTCCAAGGGGGAGAGGGAGTCGTCAGGAAATGGATGCTCTTGAAGGAGTCGGGGAATAGAATTTATGATACAAGACATCAGCCGTGTGCCGGGGGAGGCCAGCAAGCAGACGGCGGGGCGGGATGAAGGGAGAGATGGTGGGCTCAAAGGGGACACAGCAAGATAGTTTCCTCCCAGTGACTTCTAACCAGGTTCTCACCGTAGCGTGAAGCGGGATCCCAGCCGAGGGCGGGAGAACGGCCGCAGTCAGGAGGCGGGTGTGCGGCGCTCTCCCATCCTGCGCACAGCACCGTTGAGGCTCTTTCCCGAGCTCAAGGAAGGCCGGGGAAGCCACATCTTGGGAGAAACCAGCTGCTATTCGGTTACAACATAATAACATTAAGATGGGTCTTCTCGAGTCACGTGGCCTCATCTTCCACAAACAAAGCATCTGTGGCAACACCCTTAACAACTATACTTGTCCAACAGCGGAATTTCTCACCCACGGGTGCCGGTGACAGTCACTCCCGCTCAGCACCTGGTGACCCCCACTAAAGAGGATGTCTTACTGGCCCTTTTCCTTAGGGAAGTCCTTAAGAAAAAATCCCTGCTTGTCTTTAAAAAATAATTCTCTCTCTGTCTCTCTCTGTCTCTCTCTGTCTCTCTCTCTCTCTCTCTCTCTGTCACACACACACACACACACACACACACACACATAAAATAAAAGATAATTCACACAGCAAAGCTGTGATGCGTTTAAGTTAAGCTCTGTGAGGAGATGTGAAAACAGAACCACCTGACTGGTTTTGAAACCTATTTCCTAACTAGTTATTTTCTTTCCTACCTCATTTTGAAGCAGCAGATGAACAAAATGCACAATAAAAATGTAGACCCCCAAGTGACACCTTCACGGACAGCGACAAAGAGGGGGCTGGACTGCGCCTCATGTGGGAGAGATCTGTGTGCTTTTCAAACATGGCTTTTCACCCACAGCATAGCTTTAAAAATCCCCTGATACAAAACCTTCCCACCCCACCCCTGAAGGGAAGCCTGGAAACAGTTTTTCTCACCATCAGCTTGATTTAGAAATCACAGAAATAATATGCCTCTAGGTTTTGAAAGAGGTCTTGTGCAAATCTCCAGGAAATGAGATTCTTAACAACATACACAAGACTGAATAATAAAAATGAGTGTCTGTGACCAGCAGACAAGTAAACAAAGCAGAGATCTGACGTATGTAAAGCGTGTAACATCTAAAATAGTAAAAGGTCTGTAGCCTCCAGCGTGTGAAAATCCCATGTGCATCTTTAAAATATGGTCATTATACAAATAAACAATTGTCCGTCTGTCATCAGCACGAGCTACAAACATCAGAAGGTAAGATTGGAAAGAAATAGAGGCGCTTCTATTCCACAGTGTTGGGGGTTTTGTCTAGTTTTGAATGAAGTGGGGAGATGTTTTAGTGCCACGGAATTGGGCTAACTAAGGACCAGAGAAAAGATGCGGAGGGCCGTCAAGGGGACCGTTAGGGAAGCGAAATTGGAGGCTCTAGAAGCTACTCAGAGTCAGGAAATAATGAGAAGCCACAGACCATGTAACAAGCTGGCCTCTGAAGGTGGCTAAGAGATTATCAAAGGAGACGTCTTCTGGCTCTGAAACCCTTTCTCCTTTGGTCTGTGAACATCAGTACCGCACCTCGTCTAAGGTTAGAATCTCCACCACACACTTTGCAGGTAATGGAAACTGTCTACAAAGTGAAATTGGAATGTTTGCAAACATCAAGGAAAATCCAAACATTGCAAGGATTCTAGGTTGACATGTTTTTATACAAAAAGAAAACAAGAGAAGAAATTCAAGTTCTCCACATTCAATATTCAAAGCAGTTATATTTGGAGAAAAGCTTGCTTCATAGTGTATCTAATTATAAAAGTCTAACTCAGTTTAACTATTGGAGCTGTAAGAGTTGGCTATGGGACTCAAAGTCTATAAGCACATGGTTTATTATTCCTTAAACAATTATCTGTCCTTGACTAGACATAGTTGGTCTACTATAAAATTGTCCCCCAGCATGCATTCTAATGTCATGTATAGTGCACATCCATTTCTTATCACTAAAGTTAAATACATTCATAGTAAAGTTACATAGTTTGGGATTTCTCTTAATATGATCTGCAAATGCATCCATTTGAACCACATGCAGGAACAAAATAGATATTTTTGTGTTGTTTAAAAGAGAAAGTTAAAAACTAAAAAGTACCCAGCCATCTGGATTTCCTGGACTGATTTTGAAACCCTCAGAAGAAAATAATGGACATCTTCAACAGAACTAAAACAGGTAGGATTTGTAACAAGTTAGATCTATTGGCTACATGAAAAATGCACAGAAGTTCAGAGACAATTCACAAAATAACAGGTCAGCTGGTTCATATGAGCAAAGGTGGGTCATACAGCTCCATCCCGCCTACAGAAAATGACCTTGACACGCCTGTTCTGTAAATTGAGCTGCAGGATACGGGATGCAGGTAGACAGAGGAAGGATGTGCCTTCTAAGTTCTCACCATCATGGATGGTAATGAAAGGACAGAAGCAAATCAAAGAAGGCCCGTCTTTCGGTTGTACATCTTCCTTTGCTTCCTCTTCTCTACTCCTCTCCCCCCTCCTGCTAATCCAGTGAATACAGTTCACTAGGCATCGTAATAAATGGGCATGGCTTCCACAGATTTGAGGGATTTATTGACACTAACGTCACACAAAACTGAATAATACCTTCCCCAACTGGTGCCCACACATCAACAGAAAAGACCCATAAAACTCAATTTAGGTTTTCTCCTTGGTTTTACAAGTTTTATTTCAAGGAAGCTCAAAGAGCCCAGGTTCTTGTGAGAGGCGATTCTGTCAAAGGTCACATTGTGCCATTACAGTGTGACGTGGTCATCCTCCTCTTGAACCTTAGAACAAAGGGATCACGGCTGGAATCAAAAAAAACTTTTTTCAGAAAAGTCTCTGAATCCGTAAAATCCCTGTTAAATGAAAGAATGAAAGTGCTCTCACATTAGTATTCCTAGTACCCAAAAAGGAGAATGAAACCTTATTAATAAATTTGACTCAGTAATTTCAGGGGACACGTTAACTTGTGTCAAGATATCGGGTTCCAAAGCTTTTATTTTATTGAATTCTTGGAAAATCCCAACTATTGTCTTCTGTGCTTCTCAACATCATACCATCACTGGGAACATCAAAATTCATGGGGTGGGGGGAGGGGAAGGGGGGCGATGGGCATGGAGGAGGGCACTTGTGGGGATGAGCACTGGGTGTTATATGAAAACCAACTTGACAATAAACTATTAAATTTTTTTTTAAAAATCATGAAATTCCCTCACTTTCACTCATGGAAAAGGTATACGAGCCATAAAACCATAGAATGTTAGTGCCATAAGAAATTAGTGACCTGCCCACCAACTGCCTAATTTTTCCAAAGATCGTACTAAATTCTAGAGCAAGAAGTGGCTTGTCAAATGCATCCAGTAAGTTAAAAATTGAATTTGGACAAGAGCCTAAGGCTAAGACTCAATTTCTTATTTTCCATCCTGATATTTCTTGTATAATAATAATTATAATAAAACCGTCACCACTAATTTCAAGTCTTTTAGATTCAAATTACATTTATTCTCACACCCTAAATATAATAGAAACATTCATGGGGATAATTCACAGACAGGGCAGAAAATGTCTCATCAAATGTCTTCTCTAGGCTCTGTCTACCATTAGGATAATTACCCAGAGAAACAATTAATAAATGTGGGTTCATTGAGGAGCTTCTCCGGCACGAACATGGTATACATTTAAATCCCTTTGCCTTTAATGCATCAAGAGTATTTCTTGCTCAGGCAGCTCCTCACTTCTGTAAAACCAGCAGGGAGAAACGCATGATGCACTGAAATCACTGTCAGAAATTGAAGGGCCGCTCAGGAAGCGGGCGGTGAGGGGGTGGCTGCCTCCTTCATGGTCAGCCTCCCTCCGCAGGAAGAAGCACTGCCCATACCTGTGCACACGGCACAGCCTCCCCTCCACCGTGAGGCCCCAGAATGTGTGTCGTTTTTACAAATAAACCTTATGTATATTTACTGAAGAAAATGTGTAATAAGCATAAGTGGGAGGTTAAAGCCGTCCATGACATCACAATCTAGAAGTAACTGTTGCTCACCATTCTACATGTTTAACTCCAGCCTTTTAAAAATGTACATTTGGGGGCGCCTGGGTGGCTTAGTCGGTTAAGCGTCCAACTTTCACCCAGGTCATGATCTCGCGGTTCGTGGGTTCAAGCCCCACGTCGGGCTCTGTGCTGACTGCCAGCTCAGAGCCTGGTGCCTGTTTCAGTCTGTGACTCCCTCTCTCTCTGACCCTCCCCTGCTCACGCTGTCTCTCTCTCTCACCTAGAAATAAATAAAACATTAAAAATTTTAAAAAAAATAAAAAGGTACATTTGGTTTTTTACATATAATTAAATTATACTATATGCAACTTATTTTTAAACTTAATATTTTCACGAGCTTTTTTTTTTTTTTAACTTCTTTCACTGGTCATAAATATTTCTTTGCGTGTAAAGATTTCCCAACATGTACTCAACCAGTCCCTAACTGGTTATATTAACAATATGTTTTTTTACATTTTTCATATAATTAAGATCACTAGGATAAAAAGCCTCAAAGATAAATGATTGTCTGCATCTTGAATCATTTACTTACATTTTGAGAAGTGTAATTATTAATGCCAAGGATGGGAAAACCTCCCTGCAGCTTGGCAATATCGTGAAAGAGCTTTCCCTAAGAGCCTGTGCCGGTGCAGACCTCCCCCAGGGATGCCGAGTAGGGAGCCTTTGCACCCGGCTCAGCACGGAGCCCATCCAGGCTCAGTTTATGATTGACCAATGTTCCTGCTGCCATTATGGAAAGATGATCCTGCTGTTCATTCGTGACACATCTCCATTTCCTCCGAGTCTCTGAGGCAGACCCTCTCCTACCAATTTAGACAAACTCTCTTCACTTAAGGGTATGAGTCCAGTGTCTGCTACCTTTCTGGGAGTGTTCTCTAGCTGGCTTGGCTTTTTGTTTTGCTCATAAAGCTTTCTGATGTCCACCAATCGGCAAAGGAAGCAATAGAAAAATCACAACCAATATGCTGTTGGGCATGAGCCCAGGTTTGCCCATAGTCCACCGAGGGGATGTCTGTCATAATGGGGGACAGTGGTCACCAGAGAGCCCAGAGGGGTCAGCATAGGTCCAGCAAGAATATAGCTTCTTGGAAGGCTAATTTATCTCATTGCTCTCATTTTCCCCCTTTATCCACCCAAATAATTTGTAGATCCTGTGCTCCCTTATGAAACACCAGAGAAACTAGCAAGTAGCCATCCCAAATGGAGTGTAGAGCTTGGCCCATTGGGAGCTGAGTCCCGCCTTGTAGAAGGTTATGTGCAGACCATCGACCTTCAAGGAAACAGCAGCGCAACATCTCAGGAAAGCCGTGTCCGGGCTCTAGGCTCAGTGTCACGAGTTAACCAGCTCACATCTCAAGCGAGAGGGTCACGTGGGCTGGGGACACAGGCACCTTCTCAGTGGGCATCGGTGTGACCAGGTGACCCATGGCTCTCTGACACTGTGTGACAGCCAGAACCTCAGCCCTCCCGGAGTGACCCTTGCAGCCCTGAGAACGAGCTCAGGGGGTCGGATGGCACAAGGGGAAATCAGAGCTGATGAGCTGGCATCACAAATAGGTCTCATGTATCGTGGATGCCTAACTTTATAGACCAGAGTTTGTCACTCCTAAGCCAGACCACCACGAAGGAGCCTCAGAAAACCAGATTAAGGAATCAGGACTTTGCTGGAGTCCGGGACAGTCAACCAGTGCTAACTTCTTGGAAGCACAAAGTGGGGCAGGCAGCGTGCCGGGAGTGAGGCTGGCTCCCAGGGTCCGAGTCAAAATCATGGGCGAGGCCACTTCCAGGGGGAAAGACTGATGTCGATGTTGATGGGCCTCACACTGAGCGATTCATTCAAGGGGCTGAGCAGAATTAGCTGCGCCACAAGTCAGCAAACCAGAGCTTCCCAGCCGGAAGGAAGGACAGGGACTGGGGCAGGACAGAGCCCGAACCGTCTCTGTAAGAGAAGCAGGCGCGGGTGTGGGTGTGTCTGCACAGCTGGGCAGCAGCCGCACCTGCACGAGGCAGATGTTGACAGTGCGCTGCGTCTCACCAACGTCGTCTTCCCGCACCGACGGACGTGCGAAGCGTCCAGCCTCCTCAGTGCAGCGTGTGCCGGTGTGGACGGCAGGGCTGCCAAGACGGCTCAGAGCGTTGACCTCTGTGAAGGTCGTGGAGCAACCGGAGTCCCGCCCCGCCCGCGTGGCGCGGCCTTACTGTGAACACGGCAGCTGCGCACGGACTGGAGGGAAATCGACCACAAGAAGAAAGAAAGGGGCTCAGGGCAGGAAGAATGAGGGGGCGCACCAGGAGACGGAAGAAGCAAGTCACCTCAAAGAACTCAGGGTGTGTTCCCTCTGTTGAGGCTGGGGTGGGGGGCGGTGATCCAACGTGAGACATGGGGTGTGGCCACGTGCAGGTTGTCTTCCAGAACCGGTCAGGTGAGTGTCCATCACCAGCAGCCGGAGGCCATGCTCGAAGTTCTCTGGGGCCCCACCGCCAGAACGCCCATTGTCTCCACAGGAGACAGTCACCACGGCTGAAAGCAGGGGTTCACAGCAGAAGGGCACCCCATTTCGCCGTGTGACCAATGTTCTGAAACTTGACCATGCATCAGAATCACCTGCAGGGCGTGCTGAACCAGGTCCCTTGGCCCTCGCCCGAGTCCCTCACGTGTCTGCGGTGAAGCCCAGGAATGCACCTTCCTCACAAGCTCCCCGGTGAGGCTGGACCTGGGGCCCCTGAGCCTGAGCTGCTTCTGAACAAGGAGAACATGAGGTGTGGGGCAAGCTGAACGCCCAGCCGTGAGGCAGTGATCTCTGGCTCCTTGTCCCCGCAGACGCGGTGTTGCGGAGAGATGGAGATGGATGTCCCTCTAAGGCGGCTCAGATCCGCACTTTCCTGAGGCCCTGGCGGCCGCGTGGGTGCTGCATTGCTGTGCACCCTTGTGCGATGGAGACAACATGGTTCTGTGAGCAGGTTTCCTGGGCGGGGAGGTGTGCTTGGTCTCTCTAAACCAAGGACAAGACCTGGCTACCACTGGATCCCTGGGTGACATGCGCCCCCGC
Organism: Proteles cristata cristata; assembly: GCA_017311185.1. Classification (NCBI taxonomy): domain Eukaryota; kingdom Metazoa; phylum Chordata; class Mammalia; order Carnivora; family Hyaenidae; genus Proteles; species Proteles cristata. Next base: position 90,688 of record JAESUZ010001289.1, on the reverse strand, counting down.
CCCCCCCCCAGCCTATAGAGAGGAACCCAGCTGACAATTAGAACGTCTCCTGCCTCAGCCTCCCTGTGCCGTGCAGGCCATGTTTGCACCTGACCAGAGGCACTCGTCATCGCTGGGGCTGCATCACCCGTCCAGGCAGAGGGCGGGGAGGAGAGCCACGTGCAGACTCTGGCCGAACTCGCGCAGGCTGGCCGGCCTCCACCCTGCCTCAGCTCCTGCAGCCCTGCAAGCCGGCGGGGGCTCCGTGTGCAGATCCGGGGAGCCCACGCCCCCCACGGCTTTCCTGAGGCTGCCGGTCCCTGCCCGGGTCTGCCTGGAGTTGGTGTCCGAGTTCATTTGACCTTTCCCTCCAACACTGCTGTCTGCAAGGGAGGCTTGACCGGAACCGGCTGGACATCAACGTGGGTCCCGCTGCTGGTGACGCCCGGGGTCCTGGCGGTGGACACGCCAGCAGCTCGGGGGCTGGCCCTTCAGACTGCACGTTGGCCTCCTGTCCTCGGGGAGCACGTCACAGAAGATGTCACGGGGGACACAGAGCTTCCTCTCACGAGCACCAGGATATAGTCACTCACCACAAACTGAATTCCAGCACCCCATGGATTTTTAAACATAATAGAGGAATTTGGGTATTGAAAAAGAAATCTATTAAAGAAAACCTGTCAGAATCCTTTTCTTTCCTGAAATGGCTCTAGAGGGATCTTCCAGGAACTGCGCAGTCCTCGCCAGGGTCCCTCATGGTCCCCAGAGCAGCCTCCTGCCTGTCACACGGTCCTCGATGGGCGCACTGCACTTACGACGATTCCCACACAGATCTTTCAGTTCTATTATGTTGATCACGAAGTGCTGAGAAGTCAGCCTGAGACTCTTTCTAGACAAAGGAAAATTACTGTGAATAGCTGAGCCTCCAAACCCCACATAGTAAATCTCGTTCAATCTGCTTTCCTCTAAACTAATAACATACAGCCTCCCCACATACAGCACTTCCGGCACAGCCAACGCCTCCCGGGAAGCTTTCTTGGCTCCTTATTTCACTCACCGGCTGCTCGGCCACATCTAGGAAAATGTATTTCCAAAACTTCGGTTTTCATTACATGCTTTACCTCAGGGCCCGGCAAGTAATAAGAGTTCAATGGAGAGACTCTCAAGTCCAATGAGTCTCGTCTCTTGCCGGCGCTCACACCAGCTGCTGTCGCCCCAATAGGCCCCATGCTGAAATCATCGCTCCTGGACAAACTATTTGTCTCACCATGTCTGGCCTTTAAACTTACAGTTTATCAAAATGAAATCCTTTCCCTATCCTAGGTGTGTTTTATAACATGATCTCTCAGACCAATATGTGTTTACACTTTTATTTTTTAATTTAAAAAAATCGTTTATTTTTTAGAGATAGCAAGCAGGGGCACCAAGGATCTGAGCTAGCTGTCAGCACAGAGCCCGACGTGGGGCTCGAACCCACAAACCGTGAGATCATGACCTGAGCCGAAGTCAGAAGCTTAACTGACTGAGCCACCCTGGTGCCCCATATTCACAATTTTAAATGAGTCTTATCTGATTTTATTTTACTGTAAAGTCATCATAGATGAAGGAAACATTTATAGCTGGCCCCTTGTCCCTGGAGAGGTAGAGTCAGAATCTCAAAGGCTTTGGAAGGCAGATCTGTCTCTAAATCTCAACTCCATAGTTCACCAGCAAGGAGATCGGGGGTGAACTATTGTATGAAAGGGAATCAGCACACTGACCTCACAAAAAGTGATGTCAGATCATCAGCTCTTGATGAGCTCAGTAAGCCTCTGACCAATGTACCATCTTTCATACCTGTACTTGGGCCATTTTCTGCACATACGAAATGCTGTGCAGACAAGCACAAAATCCTTTTCATTTAAGTATAAATCAGGAGAAGAAAAGCAGCATCAAGTCAGACCTGATATGCTAGTCAATCTTTCCAGATCCTCTGGGGAGAAGTTACATGTGGTTTTAGGATCCAGATGACTTAGGCGTGCATGATAATTCATCTGTGAGGTTTTCTCCTTCACCATCCTAAAGCAACAAAGGATTTGGTAATGGTCTTTTGCTTCTCTATGGTGTGTGTGTCTGTGTGTGTTTGTGTGTGTGTCTGTGTGTGTTTGTGCGTGTGTGTCTCTGTGTGTGTGTGTGTGCATGTTTTCCACAAAGACGTATAGAGCACATTGTTGGAAAAGCAATAGGTTTTGAAAAATTCATTTCTGCTTTTAAAAAATCATGTGAATGATTTTCCGGCTCTCATTAAAATACTTGAAGTCTTTTTTTTTTAACTTTTTAAAAATGTTTTTATTTATTTCTGAGAGAGAGAGAGAGACAGCATGAGCAAAGGAGGGTCAGAGAAAGAGGGAGACACAGAACCCGAAACAGGCTCCAGGCTCTGAGCTGTCAGCACAGAGCCCGACGTGGGGCTCGAACCCACCAACCGTGAGACCATGACCTGAGCCGAAGTCAGACGCTTAACTGACTGAGCCACCCAGGCTCCCGAAACTTGAAGTCTTAATAATAAAATCTTTCACTGAAAAGGTAACTCGTGATAACCTAAATATTGTGAAGGAGGCAGTTTCACCCCAAAAGGTACAGTCTGTAAAATTGGAGTCTGTTGTTTTATTTTTATCAAATAATAACCAACATCTACTGAGATTTTATTGTAGAATAAACAATAGATTTAGTGCTTTGAAGAGACATGAAAAGTATAAACACTAAAATATTGAAGAGAGATGTATGGAGACAAAGAAGAACATAACAACTTTTGATTGTTCATAACTTTCGATGACTAGACTGTTCTTCTATTTCCTAGTAAGAAAAACAAATGGTGACTCAACACTGACAACCACATAAATGTCCTTTTGCAAATACATTCTGTATTTCACACTTTTTCATCAATTTTGACTTTCACTTATTTGACATCCAAAATACTCTTGCCTGTCTATTGAAAACTGAAGTTTTTAAAGAATGAATGATGAAAACCATATCATAGAGAAGACTTCTGCCTCCAGCCTTTTTATTTTGGATTCAGTCTTGAGCATTAAGGACACAGATGTTTACTATCATAAAACAGAATTACCCGATTCTGTGAGTTGACACAGTAGAACTTTTTGATCCCTCATTACAGAAGGAGACATTCTCTCTGTTCCAATAGGAATTTAAAATTGCACCTGGAGGGAATCAGATTCTGCTATTTTCTCGAGATTTCTAAGTATGACTGTGAACATGAGTTACTGAAATATTTCCTTTCAGGCTGTCAGCTTTCATTAAAAGTATGATAAAGTACCCTTTTTGTTTTGCTTTTGACAGTAAGATAAGTCTGTCAGATAAAACGCCAAAGCTTATTTATTTTGTAGGAGCAACATTCTGAAGGCTTTCACATCATGATAATGACTTTGTAGAGATGCAGGGACTGCAGAAGAGATGTGGGGACTGCCCCACGCGGGGGGTGCTGCGGGCATATTGTGTCCACACCGAGTGGTACGGGGCAGGTGCGTGTACCCAGCCCGCCACACTGGGTGTCAGCGTCAGTCACCTGCACAAGGTGGCAGACTCTCTGCTCCATCTAGGGGCCTGCACGTCCACTCTGAGGGAGAATACCCCACCGTCCATCGTCCCAGGTTGTAGGGACTCACTTGAATTACTTTATTCTTCCTCGAAAAGGAAATAGGAAGGAATGTAGCGTGAAATGAGAGTTTCCTCAAGTATTTGATGAGACAACATGCTAACTTTCACATCTCAGATCCTCAAAATCTCTGACTCATCAGATAACGAGGAACAAAGTTGAACTTGCTTTAGTAAAGTGATTCCTGTCTGAGCAGGAAGCTTTAATCTCCAGAAACCTCACGTGCAGGAGTCACCTGGGAAGAACAGATTTGCAATATTCCCTGAGGCATTTAAATAAAACAGCCACTGCTGTTGGAGCAGAAGATATCCACCCCTCGCCCCTTTCTGCCACTTGAACTTCACTGGACAGCATCCCATGAAGGTCTGCTTGAAATCCTGTACAACCAGAGTGCAGTCATCTCCACACCGGGAGTCCCAGTATTCAGAGCCGTCACGCAGACCTTCCACTGCTGGCTTCGTCAATAATCCTGTGAGCGGCGTCAGCCGACACACCACTTGCTTTCAAAAAACCTGGAATAACCAATAGCTGTGAATTTTAAAGCCCATTCACGTCCAGATTCCCCTGAGATTCACAACCACCTTTAAAGATGAGCTCCACCTTGTTCCCTTCCTCGTGAATGGATGAAAAATGGAGCCTCTGAAGAGTTAGAGATCCCCGTGTCAGAGCCAAATCAGGCCCCACATCTGACTTCAAATTCAAAATTCCTTCCACTTTCACCTCACTGAGAAGCTGACATATGGGTGTGTAATACAGTTTAAGCAAGTTGAATTGCAATCTTGCCCATAGAAATGGCTCAGGCAAAATGTGAATCACTGGTAGATAGGAGCTTAGACACAGAATAATTGCTGTTTAGAATCCAGGAGTGTCATGATTCAGCAATTGTTCCAGCCTCTTTATTTAGAAACATGTGATATCCTCAAACTGACATTTCCCTAGAATTTCTCAGAGCTTGCAATGGTCAGCTGAAAGCCTGTTTTGTAAAGGTAGGCACTCTAGTGCCACATTTCACAAGAAAATTTCCCGAGGACACAATTCTACAAAAAAATTAATAAATGTTACATGCGAAAGAAGTTCATGCAAATACAGTTGAAAAAAAGCTGAGTTACTCAATTTGAAATGAGGTTCTTAATGAGAAGATTGTCCAGGGTTATGGATATTCTAGTTTGTTAAGTAGGAAATATAACCAGCCCTCTTCTCATAACATAGAGCATTTCCTTGTCACACATGCTAGGGCTCAGGGCCCACAGAACACACCTGAGGAGCAAGTATCCAGATAAAGAATGAAATCAATGTCCCAGGGATGAAGAGGGGCCAGATGGGGGCCTTCTTCCTATAAACTGAAGCGGGATTTCTGGGGTGAAGTATAGGCTCTAAATCACAACGCAGACTGTTTGTTTTGTGGGCGTCTGAGGTGGGAATGTGCAGGTGGGTGCTCTGCTGGGCTCTCCTGGGAACAAACCTGGGCAGGGCAGGACTGGGCAATCACAGCCAGGGGCTCAGTGGACCCCCCGGCAGAGCCCTGTGAGTCCAGGCAAAGACGTGTAATTGTGGGCAAGACAAGGTTTCCACTTCCGACCCAGCCCTAAACTAGGAATCTTTGTGCACTTCACTTTTTTGTTTGCAAAAAGAAAGAAATCTAGACAGGAAACAACTGACCGCATTAATTCTGATAAATCAGCAGCAAGGATCACTGTGGCATGCAAACACTCATGACAGAAATATGATCAAATGTTTCTTTTTTTTTTTTTAATGTTTTTATTTTTATTTCTAGGAGAGAGAGAGAGAGAGAGACAGCGTGAGCAGGGGAGGGTCAGAGAGAGAGGGAGTCACAGACTGAAAAGGCCCAGGCTCTGAGCTGCAGTCAGCACAGAGCCCGACGCGGGGCCTGAACCCACGAACCGCGAGATCATGACCCAAGCAAAAGTCGGACGCTTAACCGACTAAGCCCCCCGGGCGCCCCATGATCAAATGTTTCTATTAAGTGAAACAGCAGACTGTAAAACAATGATAATATAATTAGGGATAGTTTTTAATTTTCCTGTTTAAGTGTTTCTACCTATACTTGTCTTACTTTTATAATTATGGAAAGTCATCCGTATATTTTATTAAGTCAGCAGAAATAATCACGGGAGATGATGGTATGATTTAATTCTCAGCGCACAAAATGGAATGAACTCCATTTGAATAGCATATTTTCAACAACTGAAATCTTTGAAAGTGACTCATTGGCATTGAATGCTATCTTGATGTAATACGACGTACATTTCCAAATATAGTCTCGAGGCTAAAAATATTCCCAGCAACAAAGAAAGCACTGTCACATTTAATATGAATGTGACGATTTTCTTTGGACCTTGAAAAATCACTACCGTCCAGGGGAATAAACTGAGCTCAGTGCAAACCTTCAGACACCAATGGCCTTGCTGGGAGGCAGTTCCCCAAAATGGCGGACCCGTTCGTGTGGGGGCGGGTTGGGTTTCTGTGGTCACGTTGCTGAGGGAGGCTGAGCACCGAGGCACCTCCAAATCTCAACAGAACCTGACATGCCCCCTGCGCCTCCAGCAAAGGCCATAGGTTTCAGGTGCCTGGAAAGCTTTCAGGCTTCCCTTGACTTGTAGTTTTGTCTTTGCATCTGATCTTGGGTGGGTTTTTGTGACAAAACTCTCACAATTGGTGCCGTGGCAGACGAGCTTTGGCAAACTCAGCCCTAAACAAACAATCTAGGCTTCTAGAAATGCAAAAGGATTTCTGGCAAATCGACACCAATAAACGCCTTTGTGGGTAGGGTGGGCCCGGAGACCCCAGCCTGTGACAGTTCCACAGACGGGCCTGACCGAAAAGACAGAAAAGCACTCACAACAAGCAGAGCGGTGGCACCCTCCGTCCCGGGGCCCAGAGCCTGCGGAGCTCTGTCGGGAAGCCAGGCTGTCCGCCACTTGCCCCAGAGATGTCACTTGACTCAGACGAACCCATTTGTCCACAGCCGCTGCCCTACCGGCAGAGGCCGGGGCTGGACGGCTCACCTCCACCTGCACCAAGGCCGCTCCTCAGCGATGACCTGGTACTTCAGCTTTTTATGGAGAACAGTGGACCCCGGCGTCAGCAAACTTCTCCTGTAAAGAGCCCAACGGTAAGCAGCTCAGGCTTTGCAGCTCTGTGGGCTCTGCCACGGGACTCAGCTCTGTCTTGTGGCGCCCAAGCACCGATGGATGATGCGCGTGGCCGTGTGCCACCAACACCTCGTGGCACTGAGATCTGAATTTCATATTATCTTCATGCATCACAAAATACTCTTCTTCTGATCTCTTTCAACCATTTGAAAAAGCGAAACCCACTCCTAGCCTGTGGGTGATACGAGCCAGGCAGAGGGCTCCTGGGCCACAGGCTGGGGTTTGCCAACCTCCACCGTGAGCTTCTAACGCTGCTGGACGTCGTTAGCTGGTCTCTGCTGATAACTTTCCTGCTATTAACTGTGTGTTGTCAAGGACACAACTGAAGCTCTATTAGTCGCTTCTGGGCCATTAGTCACTGCACCTTCCTTGTGTCTGTAACTGCTCGTTCTGAACCACCAAGAGCTGTTTACATGAAAACTGTTCCACGTCCCCCGCCTATTCTGAGCTCAGTGTTTATTACGGAAAGGTGTCATTTTCCTCAATTTCATAGTGCCAGCAGACCACATTGTGGAAACTCTGCTGGGACGCCCATACGGAAAGTGACGTGAAAATTGCAAGTGACAAAACATAAAATTAGAAAACACAAAATTCAGTGTTTCCTGGCAAAGATGCTATTTCGTTCTATTTTGCTGGTTTTCATGGCTGAGTGTTTTCAGCAGGAGACTGGAAACGAGACGGTGTTCTCCCAGGTGCTGTGGTCATAGCAAAGTCCCTTCTGAGATCACGATTTCCCATCAGCCAACCTCCAGTGTGAGTGGGACGTGAGACCATCACCTGCCGTAGGCGATTCAGGGAACTCCAAACGCACGGAACTTTCCCAACCTCCTGAACCTTTTAAAGTAATAGTTGCTTTAGAACAAGCAGATTTCTAAACAAGTCTCCCCCTTCCTCTGCGCATAGGAAGTTCTAAGCATCATTCGAGACAGTCGTGCACTTTTACGCTCTTCGGTTTCTCCCATGACTTCACACTCCGCTAACTGCCTGTCTGAGAGCCGGGGCTGCACACGCACCCTCAGGTCACAGCTCGCAGGACGGGCCCTTTGCTGGGCGTTTGGGGAGGCTTCCGTCGTGAATATACCTGCTCCTCCTCCGAAGGCGCTGTTTCCCTGAAACTTATTATCTGAACTTGAACTTCAAATGAGAACGAACCATCTCCTACAGATGGTCGCATGGCTTGAAGTGGACCCAGGGACAGCTACGCGGCGGCACAAAGCTCTCGCGACGATCCCAACAGCCCCGGGTCTTCCCCCTGCCCTCTGCGCCTGCTGCGTGAGCGCGTGGACATCACACGCTCCTACTCCGCATCCTCTCACGTAGCGCGACTGCTTTCCAGACACTGGCCACCTGTTTACGGGAACCAGCTCTGACGTTACCCACCGCCCCCAGCCATTGGCGTTGCTGCAGAAAACCCCCGCGAACACTTCCAAGAGCTGTTGTTGGGAGAATATAACGTTCACGCTCCCATCCTGCTGGGAGAATATAACGTTCACACTCCCATCCTGCAGCCAGACAGAAACTCAATCCCAGACTCGGATTTTCCACATAACTCCCCCGCTGCTCGCGCCCCACCTGCCCAGGTGCCGGGGCTGTGCTGCGTCCACCCTCGGGCGCATACTTCACGGCCGCGGGCCCTGAGACCCCCTCACGCTGCTCAGCCTTCCTGCCACCTTTGGGCCACACCATCCCACCCTTGCCTGGGGCGGGCTTTGCCCTCGGTCACCCCCTGCCCATCATCGGGTGGGGGGTGGGGGGACCCTGTACACTTGCTCCCTGGAGAGCCCCCGACCCATCCACCAGCCCCTTCCTGGACTCCGCCAGCTGCCCCGGCTCTCTCTCGCCCGCGGCAGGTGTGGCTGTGCTGGGTGTGCCCAGCAGCCCTTCCTGCCCGGCACCGTCCTACTGCCCTTCCACGGCTGCACTCCCACGGCGCTGGGACGAGTGGGCAGGTGGAAACAGGGGGAGCTGCCCTCTGAGGAAAGGAGTTCACTTATGCGTGGTTTTCATCTGCGGGTGCGCCTCTGAGCAGGTGTGCAAGTCAGCCAGGACTGAGGTGCAGAGTGCGTCGGGGCTCAGAGGCGTGGGGCAGCCGGGGCTGCGAGACGGTCCCCGCACAACTCAGAAATGGGGGAGCCCCACACGCAGGAGGAGCCACAAAACACACACATATATACACACACATACACGTATATACACACATATACATACACACATACACACATATACACACACATGTATGCACATATGCGCACATCTATACATACACATACACACATATATACACATGTAGACACGTATACACATATACATACACATGTGTACACACATACACACATACATACATACAAATATACACACATATATACATCCACACATGTATACACATACACACACATCTATACATACACATGTACATACATACACACATATACACAATACACATCTATCATCCATATGTTCTATGTGTACATTGAAATACATAAGTATACACACTTTAGAATACATTCAATATGTATTATTAAATATTAATAATTATATACCAATAACCAATATTTAACATATTGAACAATTCATACATTAAATGCATTTAATATATTTAGATGTAATAAATTGATTGCTAAGTGTGTTTTCGTTTAAAATATTAAATATATGTATTATAATAATGTATATTTGATATGTAATGTATATTTACTATATTATATATATATACTTATATATATATTAAACATAAACATTGTTTTTTAAACTGTCCAAGAGATTGGACGATTAAATTTTCACAAGGTCCTCTTTGAGATTACTCCTCATAATATTCTTTAGAAGTTCACAATCTTTCTGCTGATGTTATATCACTCTGTTCTGGTCCTTAACATTTCCCTCGGCATCATCCGGGTCACAGCTCCTTCAGAACTTTCTAGAGCGGATTTAACACCGGTGGAAACATAAATGTGTGTCTCAGGAGGCTGCCCAAGTGGGGTGGGGATCCAGGCCTGCAGCTCCCGTCCGGGGGCCCAGGTGAACAGGTGCCCCCAGCTGCTCGGGCCCCCGAGAATCCTGTGGGGTCTATGCAGGCTGCTCGGGGTCTCCAGGGCTCGCTTTTGTCGCTAACGGCTGCATTCCACCAAGTCAGGCTGGCGCACTCACTCATCTCGTACTGACCAGAACCTCTGTGGGGCTCGGGGACAGGGCAGTCCCAGGCTCGAGCCCCGTGTGGGAGAAAGAGAAAGCAGGGAGGTAACCAGTGCGAATCCTAATTCTTTGTTGTGTTTCTTCTTCCTGCTTAGAGGACCCCAGATTTGCTCCCTGGTCCTGCTTCTGCTGGGAAAGCCGCTAACCAAGCCGTCCCGCAGACAGTGACAGCCTTGGGGGCAGAAGACTCGTTGGGTCGTGAGGCACGTGGATAAAAAACACCCAAAAAACACCCGGGGAAAATTGAAACACTCTACAAATCAACAGGGGACAAATTGATACTTTACACACAAACACCTTTGTATCATCTGGGTTATTGCATTACTGGCTGCAAAATAAAGCTACTATGTTACAATATACGAACTCCTGAGAAATATTAGACACAGAAAACTAATGCTCACCCAAAGCAACAAGGAAAATTTAATATGTAAAAAAAATCCTAGTAAAATATATTAGAATTTCACAATTATGCAAACTAACATATCCAAGGGGGTTCTGGCCATGGTTTATTTGCATTTTAATTTTGTTTTTATTCATAAAGTAATCAGGTAGGTATATGCCTTATGGGTACAAGAAAAAAGTTCTTAAATGAATAAGGATATAATAAAAGACACAGATACTCAACAGGGGCTGCTATCAACCTTTTAAAAATCTAATAATGTTGAGTGAAACAGGGAGGCAACTTAGAAGCCAGTTTTGGTTGGTTCTCTTGGTAGAAAACGAGGTCTCTCTCTGTGTGTGGACCTTCAAATGATGACTAGATGTTAACAGAGCAAATTTCTATGTTAAAAATGCAATGTCAGGAAATGGATGATGTCATAAAGCAAGATTTAGGGGCTCTTCTTCTGAGCATTTTATCTTTATTCCAGTAAAAAAAAAAAAAAACCATAAAACCATAAAGCTTTCCAATATGAAGCTGGAAAGAATTTAGGGAAGAGCCTCCTTGTTCGAGAGAATTGAAGCCCGAGAGACGCCGTGTGACAGGCTCATGTCACAGGCAGAGCTGCCTGCGGGGCACACAGCCCTGCCTTTTCCTCTTGCTCCCTGGGGAGAGTCCCCTGAAGCGGAGGTGACTTCCCGAGGCCCCCCTCCCCCGACCAGGGCAGGATCTCTGAACCCAGCTTGGTCACAGCCCTCCGGGGACGCCGGCACGCGGCCGTTCTCCATTGCCCTTGCTAAGGCCGCAAACTCGACAAGTCCTGACGAGCGGTCCGCCCGTCCGCAGAGCACGACACTTTGCTGAAGGATCCCACGCAGCACAACTTGGAAAACGAGCTGCGGGTACAAGCTGCCTTGTTAAATTAGTGGAATTAAAACCAGACCTACAACAACTCTAGGCTCGTCCCACTCCCTGCCGCCACTGCCCACCAGGCAGGCTAACTGTGGCTTCCACGTGGCACACACACGCGCTGCCCGAGTGAGCCCGGGGACTGAGAAGTAGCAACCTGTTCACAGCCTGAGTCCCGCACACCATCCATTCTGCCTCTGATCATTCCATGAATTAGATTCAAAATCAGAAAAGTCTCAGGGGCGCCTGGGTGGCTTAGTCGGTTGAGCGTCCGACTTAAGCTCAGGTCATGATCTCGAGGTTTGTGGGTTCGGGCCCCGCGTCGGGCTCTGTGCTGACTGCCAGCTCGGAGCCTGGAGCCTGTTTCAGTCTGTGACTCCCTCTCTCTCTGACCCTCCCCTGCTCACGCTGTCTCTCTCTCTCCTAGAAATAAAAAAAAAAATTACCCAGTAATCAGTATCTCTTATCTTCAGACACAGTGGCAGTCTTTCTGCATTTAATGACTCAACATTTATTAACCACGTTGCAATCAATGAAAACTAATCAGCATCTGAGATAAAAGGGTGGCTTCCTTGCTGAAGGAGTTCACAGCTACCGGGGGAAGCCAGGGGGACGATTTAGAACATGGGTGAGCTCACATTTGTGCAAAGGAGCGTGGAGTAGATACTGAAGCCTGTGCCCGCCGTGCAGACGTCACACGCCTGCCCCACCCAGTCACTGTCCCGCGAAAGGAGTCACAGATGACACACAAATCCTGGGGGGTGTGCCTGTCCCCACGGAAACCTGGTTTACAAACACAAGAGGTAGACACTCAAGGTCTTAAATGCAAGGACATTTGAGACACGGCCAAAAACCGGAGGAGCCTGAGACCGATGACCTTCACAGGCAGCGTGCATCCCCGATCGGATCCCGGGACCCTAGGGAGACGCTGGTGGGGAAACTGGCACATCCAGAGAAGGTACCAAAGTCAGGGTATCATAGTGATGTCATTTCTTCCTTTCGAGGGGCGCCCCAAGGCGACATGATGTGTGAGCTGCAGGGAAAGCACTGGGAAAATTTGCAAATTTTCTTTAAAGATAAAAAGTTTATTTTTAAAAAGGTGGCAGGTAGGACATGGCTTCTTGGGCCAGATTTTCCAGTCCCTGATTTAAAAAATGAAATAAAATATTTTAAGCACTAGGATAGAAACGCGTTTGGGAGCCCTGAATATAGGCAGCCGGGCCGTGATGCTGAAAATCTCCTTTAGGGTGTTGGCATTGGGAAAAAAGGAAAAGAAAAAAGATGTTGGCCTTGGCCTGTCCCACCCAACCTACTGAGAATTAAAAATATCTCCACTGAGGTGCACCTGGGTGGCTCTGGCAGGTAATCATCTGACTCTTCATTTCGGCTCAGGTCATGATCTCACTGTTGTGGGATCGAACCCGGGGCTGGGCTCTGCGCTGACAGTGTGGAGCCTGCTTGGGATTTTCTCTCTGTCTCCCTTTCTCTCCCTGCTCCTCCCACATTCGTTCTCTCTCTCTCTCAAAATAAATAAATAAACATTACAAAAATATGTCCACCCAGAATCACAGTGAAGTCACCAGAAGCTCACCAGCTGTGCAACACAGACACATTATGGAGCCATTTCTAAAGGTTTCCGGGCACCTTTCCTGGACATCTGCCCCTCAGGTTGCTGTGAGGCCCAGAGACGAGAAAGCATATGAATCCACCCGCATAGCCCCAGCGCCATACTATCCCAGCAAAAAATTGGACAAAACGAGTGAATGGTTGCAGAGACACACACGAGCGACAAGGCACAGAGAGAAGAGGGTCGAACGCCTCCCCCCTCCTGTCCGCAGCCAGACTCACAGCAGCAGCAGGATGGGTTCTGATGGCTTAGATCGTGTTACTGCCCAGTAACACGGGGCTCTGTCGGAGAGCAAACCCCAATATTGTTTCAACAACCCTGATGGCTGACGTTGGAGGAGAGCAGGTTATACCTCCCACCAATGTTTCCATTTCTCCAGTTGTGGAGGCTCAGCACGGCCCTTTGCCGACAACTCCTTTATTTAGGGTGGATATTTCAATAGCTCCTTTTACGTTATAGGATAAACAAAGAGTGTATTTTGGAATAAAGAGTGTTAAAGTCATGAGAAGCAACAACAATGAGACGGCCCCATACACCTCTTAGAATAGCCAAAATCAGGAGGGCCGACGCCAGCCGATGCCGGGGACGGTGTGGAGAGGGGCGCACAGCCGGGGGCACGCGGAGCGGCACAGGCACGGAGGAAGACAGCTGGGTGGCTTCTCACAATATCAAACACACTCTTACTGTACGACCCAGCAGTCCGGCTTCTTGGTGTTTACCCAAATGAACTGAAAAGTCATGTCCACACAAACACCTGCACATGCATGTTTATAGCAGCTTTATTCACAACTGCCAAAACTTGGAAGCAAGCAACACTTCCCTCAGCAGGTGATGGATAAGAAACTGTGGTCCATTCAGAAAACAGAATATGATTCAACAACTGAAACAAAGTGAACTATTAAGCCATGAAAAGATGTAGAACTTTGATTGACTATTACTAAGTGAAAGATGCAATTCTGAGTAGACTACATATTTTATGTTTCCAGCCATATGACATTTGATTTAAAACAAAAACAATTTTAAAATAAGTAAAGAACTTAAGTAGATCTTTCTCCAAAGAAGATATACAAGTGGTTAGTAAGCACATGAAAAGAGGCTGAACATCATTAGTCATTTGTGAATCAAAACCACAGTGAGATACCCCTTCACATCGACCAGGTGGCTAAAATAAATAGATGATAGATAGATGATAGATAGATAGATAGATAGATAGATAGATAGATAGATAGATGATAGACAGAAAACATCAAGTATTAGTAAGGGTGTGGAGAACTTCGTGCACTGTGGGTGGGAATATAAAGCAGTTCAGCTGCTATGAATAAGAGTTTGGGTTTTCCTCACAAAGTTAAGCATAGAATTATCATTTGACCCAGCGATTCCTAAGTATAGCCTGGAATCACATAGTCGAACTTCAAAACTATACCCTCTATGAGAGAAGCTGGTTACAAGGTCACATATTACATGATCCCACCTATGTATTACATGATCCCACCTATGTGAAATATCCAGGAACGGTAAATGTAGAGTGACAGAAAACAGAGGGTGGGGTGTGGGGGAGGGGGGAATAGGAGCGGCCATGTGATGGGTTCATGGATACAAGGTGTGCTTTCTGAGAGGTGAGAATGACTTGGAATCAGGTAGAGGAGACAGCTGTCCCCTACTAAATGCCACTGAATTGTCTGTTCCTGAATGATGAACGGTTCCTTTTATGCCAGGTGAATCGTGCTGCACTCGGAATAGAACAGTCTTCCATCTGAGCTCCTCACAGCAATTAAGTAGACTTGCCGAAGCAGAGGCTCCTTACCAGTCAATTTCTGTCGCAACTTGGTCACTCCTGACTTTGATCTTGGCGTGTTTGGCTGGAGCAGCGCTCTCGAGGAAGAGTGCACGCGTGCAGTGCTTTCTGGCTCACGCACATTCCAAACACGCCTCTCTGGACGCCCCACGCACCACAAGCACAACCTGGAAAGGAGCCGCTGCAGTGGCCGCTGCTCCTCCTCCTCGAGGATGGTCCGGGCGGCTCTGGTCCGGCCACATCGGTGCCGTGGGGGGAGTGGGCAGAGGCCGGATGATCTGTGTCCCTCAGAAAATAATCCACTTTCCTTATTTGTTTTCCAATTCAAAAACTTACAGTTTGTCTCTATGTCAGGTTTTTTCTTTAATGTTTTATTTATTTTTTTGAAAGAGAGAGAGAGACAATGTGAGCAGGGGAGGGTCAGAGAGAGAGGGAGACACAGAATCTGAAAACAGGCTCCAGGCTCTGAGCTGTCAGCACAGAGCCCGACGCGGGGCTCGAACCCACTAACTGTGAGATAATGACCTGAGCCATGTTGGATGCTCAACCGACTGAGCCACCCAGGCGCCCCTAGGTCTCAGTTTCTTTTTACTGATATCTCCTAGCATGTGCAAAACCCATTTTGTTCTCAGGTTTGCTTTGTATCTGAAACTTTTTCTTCGGTTATTGCTCTGATAACTGTCTCTGTGCTATGTTCTGAGGAGGTGGAGATTTCAACACTCGGATATCCACACCTGTCAGCTTGCCCTCACGGCTTTTATCTCTCTATTGTTTCATGAGAGTTTTACGTTTTATTGTTTCTCAAACTTCTTTCCCACGTCCAATTTTCAGCACGTTACATGCACCCAATAACGTTTTAATTCTTTTAACAGGATTTTATTTAACAGGATTTTATTTACCAGGATTTTATTTAACAGGATTTTAATTTTCTTCCAGTCTTTGCCACATCTGCTCTCCTCTGTAACATGTAGTATGGTCTCTTTAACTCCGTCACCGCTTCCGATGCTTTTCCACTTTGGCCAAGTCTCCCACCACTCTGTTAAAGATCCCGATCTTCCAAAATATTCAAGACAAGAGCCTGAGATTTCTTCCTTCTGCCCTGTCTGATTGTTTCACTGGACCTGTTATCGCTGAAAGGGGACAGACAGCTGCATAATTTCGGCTGGGGAGGGAAGGACTCTAGCCCAGCTGATGAGCACTGGGTCTCCACAGAGATTATGGCAGAGGGAGGGGGGTCTTGGCCCCTTTTCTCAGACAGTGTGTGCTTCATGGCACAAAACTGGGACCGTACAGTGAATGAAAGCCCATGTGCATTTCTTAACAATCTCGCTGTTTCTAGGTAGTAAATTTCCTCCTCGGCCTGGACGTTAGGATGTCTACTGTTCTTAGCAGCAATTCAAATTTCTGGCTTTTTCTTTGAAGCAATAGTAATTTCACAGAGAAAACAAAAGAGATCACAATCCAAATTGACTCTCGAACCAGTAATCCTACGTTCTAAATGGTCCAATTTGCATGATTTAGTGCAATATATTATACTGCAGATAACTTAGAATATTTAAATAATTCATCCAAAAATTAAGAATATTCAGTCGAAGAAGGATTTACTGACACTCTAATTCTATTACTGCTTTTGGTTACAATCATAGAGGGTGACTGTGTTATCCATGAGTAAAGTCACTTTTCCTTCCATTAATAGACTTTGGTAAGCTGACTCCCCCCCAGGAAAGTCCTACGGAGGGCCTGCGTGGACAGAGTGAGCCCCGCCCAGCCAACGAGCCCAGCCTGGACGGCCCGAGGCAAACTGCCTAACTTGCGAGATGTTTTCCTCATCTCAGTGCGTACAAACCCGTGATCTCCAGGGTCTTATTTGGCTAATGTTCCAGGATTCTTCCCCATGTTTTTCTCATTTTATTTCTTCAAACAAGTCGAATACCCGTGATGAGAAATATCCCTTGTAAAAGTAGACCGTCTCTTCTGTTTTCATTCAAAGACACAGAAAAGAATATTTTTTTCTTTCTCAGGCAAAAGGCTCTGGATTGCAGTCTTGTGATAGGACTTTGCAGGCTCGTCAAAAGCAAGGCTGTCTGGGTACGGCTCGGGCGACTTCAAAGGCCACCTGTTCCCGTAAAGGGGTTCCCTCACGCGCCTTGTCCTGCTTGGTGACCTGAAGAGCTTCCCTCGGGCCCCCTGGTTCACCGCGCCACAGTCTGGACACCGAGCAGCTGACCACACAACACAGAGGATAAGGTAGAGTGGTAGCAATTGTTCCCTTACATTGTGGAAATATATGTAACACTCAACCGTCCTCACATGGCATAGTTAACGAGGACTTATTAGTGGAATGTGGCATTGGGTGCTCCGACCCTTTAAAGTTTCCAAAAGCTTTATTTTTTTCCAGTGAACACATGAGAAACAGCAAAAACTTGCCGATGTAATAATAAAAAATCTTTTCAAACACTCCACTTGGAATTATAAAATTTAATTCGAACCTCATGAAAAACCACCCTTGAGAACCAAAGTGGATTATACAAGAAGCAAACGACCTCATTTCAATCAATTCTTAATAATGCACAGGGAACATTGTAAGACTGTACTAATGCCCCGGGTCCTGGAGCTCCAATTATCTATTTCTCCGATGGTGCTGTGTGTGCGCTTGTTTACATATCCGCCTCCAACGTGCAGGCATAGACCCTGGGGTCCCACATAGCCTCGGCTCTTCTGTGAGCATCACTGCCTCCGCGGGTACCGAGCGTTCCCACATGTTGAGTAGACAGAGGAATGCGGAGTAGAGAGAAAGCTAGGAGGGAGCTGGCGTCAAGGCTGGTTTTCACGTTCACAAAAGAACAGGGCTCTTGAGTACAAGACGGCCAGAGACGTGAGCCAGTTTAAGAGGTGCACGCCAGGCTGGAATATTCCAATTATGTCAAAGTTTCGGCATCTGGACAAAGTTCAGGTGGTCACAGTCATGTTCCTACTCAGCTCGGTGTGTTCCTGATGTTTCCTCCTCTAACGCTGCGTATCTCCTGGGAAGTCAGCCGGAGGGAGGGCTGCAAACGGCGAAGTAAGACACGTGCACACGGAAAGTTAGCTGGAAATTCAAACCGATCTATGAATGCAAATGCGGAACTGGATGTTGGATGAGGTTCCAGCAAGGGAGCTGGGGGAGGGGAGCCGGGCAGGAGGGGGAGTCACTGCACATGTCCCTCTCCCTGACCCGGGGTGACAGTGGGACACCCTCCTCTTGGTTTCAAGCTCTCATCCAGGGGCGCCTGGTGGCTCAGTCGGTTAAGCATCCAACTTCGGCTCAGGTCATGATATCACGGTTTGTGGGTTTGAGCCCCACATCAGGCTCTGTGCTGGCAGCTCAGAGCCTGGAGCCTGTTTCAGATTCTGTGTCTCCCTCTCTCTCTGCCCCTCATCTCTCTCTCTTTCAAAAATAAATAAACACTAAAAAAAATAAATAAAGCTGTCATCCAAACCTCTACTCTCCAATTCGTATGATCTGATTACCTGCAGCAGACCGTGGCCATCGACGTGAGCACCTTAAATCTCAGAGACCCAGGAAATGCTTATGAGATGAATGCTTCATTACAAATCGCTGGTGGTAGACTGTTCAGTGAGCAATGTTAGGACAATAACTTAAAAAATCATCAAGTTACGTGACTACATCTCATTATTAAAATAAATTCCAGGGGTGCCTGACTGGCTCAGTGGTCAGAGCACACGAGTCTTGATCTCAGGTTGTGAGTTCGAGCCCCAGCGTGGGGCAGGGCCGCTGGTGACCCAGCAGCACACAGGCCAGCATCACGGTGACTCGGAGTGTCACAGCCTCATCTGCCCCACGACCCTCCTCCGGGACGTGGGGTGCCCTCGGGCATTCCCTGCCTCAGACACCCGAGCTCCTGTGTCACCGTAGATTCCGAACCCAATTCCCAGTCCTGCTCGGCCCTGTCGGGCGGGGCGGCCACTGGAGGCCTCTAGGCCTCTCTCCCATTGTACTCAGTCAGCTCCCTGTGCCGGGATCCCACCCACCGCTCTCGGGGCTGCGGACCGACTTGGTGGCTCTGCCTTAGAGCCGTCCCTGTCCTTTTGCAGGCGGAAGGCACAGGGCCAGGGCCGCTGGCAGCTGTGGGGCCTTCACCTGCCCTCCCTACCTCCCCCTGTGCCCGGGCCATTCCTTATAATGACAGGGCTTTCTGTGTACGGCGTCCTGTGTCTCACCGTTGCCCTGAGATAATTTAACAAGGTGGAACATTCTGTTGGACATCCATCCCTCCAAATATATCCTGGCAAATCTCTACTGTTTGGGACCCAGAAGCCATTGGTCCATCCCAACGTTAAAGGCCTCGCATCACAGCAATGTCTCTGCCCTTTATTTCTACTTACAATGGAAAATGCACTCGCACTCACGCCATGCACTCATGACAGCCAGGCAGGCACCAGCGGGTCGGAGTCCCAGGACGGTGACCCTCCATGGCACACGCTGTCTCTGTGCCATCCCAGGCCTCAGGTCACAGCTGCTTTGGGTCCTGGGACACCACTGTCCTCCCAGCACCAGAGACGCCCCCCCACACATGGTCACCCTGGAGGGCAGATTTCACAAGGGTTCGTTTATCTCTCTACCCGTAGCAACCAGCATTTGGGTGATGACTTCACCAACAGCCAAAAACAAATTAGCTGCTGTCTTTGAACAAAATTTTTGATCCTCAGTGTTTCAAGATATGAAGAAACGTGACCAGACGATGCTAATGCCCAGCCCTAAGATTTCACGGCTGGTTAGCAGGTTTCCTCAGGTGGAGTTAACACCAAGATGAAACTCATCTGCCGTACGCTGTCTACGTATGGAAGTGGGTACCAGTGAAAACTGGTTCTCAGGGATTTTTTTAGCCCCTTTCTTTAGCTTAACAAGGCAGTAGGATGTCTGCTAATGAACTACCAGATTCGAGTCCCAAATCTACTTTATTGATTGTAAGAACACACCTTAGTGGGATATTGAAAAAGATGTGCTATTGCTGTTTTTAAGCCCATTTATTCAGTAGGAAGAGAAAGCGCCCACAGCCGTAAGTCATCATGTCCCCAGTTCCCTTCTGACAATCCTGCCCAGTGCTCCGCGGCTGGTGCTACGCCACTCGTGCCCTGTTTCCAGCGGGGAGACCCATCACAGGGTCCCTGGGCTGCAGGGGCCACGGGGTGCCCCCACCCCTGAACACATGCCCAAAACTGAGCCACCGTCGGCGTCGTCTCCCAGACATGTCTGCCCGGCTGTTTACACCTGGGATTTACACACCTCTGACCAGCGGCACCTGTTATGCCGTCACAGAGACGGGAGCCCCAGAGAGGGAAGCAAAGCAGAGAAACAGCATAAACGGAGAACCTGGGCACCTGGGTGGTTCAGTTGGTTGGGCTTCTGACTTGACTTCAGCTCAGGTCATGATTTCATGGTTCATGGGATCGAGTCCCAAGTTTGGCTCCTCACGGAGTGTGGAGCCTGCTTGGGATTCTCTCTCTCCCTCTGCCCTTCCCCTGCTTGAGGGCGTGCACTGACACTCTGTCTCTCTTTCTCTAAAAAAGGAAAAAAGGAATGGGATGGAAGGGAAGGGAAGGGAAGGGAAGGAAGGGGAGAAGAAGAAGGAGGGCATACCAGGCACCAGCATCCATCACCCTCTCTCCCCTGATAAGCTGGTGGTAAAATGCCTGTATTTCAGGATCTTCTTTTACTGCTGTCATCACCACCGTCCTCTGCTTAAGGAATCTGAGCAGGTTTCTATCTCTTGAAACTAAAAGAGTCCTCTAAATAACGTGGGTTTAGCTGCACGCAGTTTCCTTTTTTATTTCTACCAATGCTTGCACGTCTTCTAGCTGAGTGTTGCTGCCCTGCGCTAATGTGCGCATGGACTCCAGGACCGCCTGCTAACGGCTGTCCCAGCACCGTAGCCAGGAGGCCCGGGACACAGCTCCGGGCTGCCACTGTCCTCATGTGTCCTGGACGGACTCGTTTACGTTGTTCTCTGCAATGAGGGAGGTGCCGGATGGCGCGGCCCAGACACAGGAACCTGCATGCAAGCTTCTCAAACAGACTCACTCAGGCCTAACACTGACTGAATCGCTTTGCTTGGGCCTCATGTGCTCGTCCCGCACTCCCTGCAACAGCCACGGAATGTAGGCCTCCATCTCCCCACGTCACACACAACAAAGCTAGGCTCACACAGGTCACCGGGCCCTGGAAGAAGAGCCAAGGGTCCGAGTCTGCAGGGCATGCCTCCCCTGGCACAGCAGAGCTGCGGTTCTCACTTGTGAACCAACCACACACCACCTCCTGAGAGCGCCCGTGAGTGGGATACCACTTGGAGAATGACAGACTCCGTTGGTAAGTCACACACCTGCGATGCCAAATAAGGCACAGCTCTGGTGCCGTGAGCCGTGTGCCACAGGCTCAAAACACGACCACAGAGTGTCCTGACCTCCAAACATGACCCATCAGAGTGTCCTAACCTCGATGCATGATCAATGAGAGCGTCTTAACCTTGAAGCATGACCCACGAGAGTCTTAACCTTGAACCATGACCCACGAGAATCTTAACCTTGAAGTATGAGCCAGAGAGTGTCCTAACCTCCAAGCATGACCCATGAGACTGTCCTAACCTTCAAGTACGACCCACAAGCATGTCCTAACCTCGCACAGCAGCTGCCAAGGTTGTGAAGAGCAGCCTTAGAAAGCTGAGGGTCAATGGTCCTTCAAACCCCACATCATGTGAGTCAAGTCTGTGGCAAGAACAAACTGTATGAAACACAAGTCAGTAAGAGAACCATTGATTTTTAAGCTCCTGGCGCCTGGAAGAGCATTCAGTTGTAAGTGCTCTCCAGTTGATGAAAATGCATGGATTTTTCCATTTAAAAAATAACAAAAACATGGCATTGAAAATGACATCAAAATAAAAGTCCCCAAACCTTTGAAGAACTCAGTGAGTTGACTGCAGGTTTGGAACAAAAGTGTGACTCAACACAACATATTTGAGAATTACTATTCCCTAAATAATAGCACGTTAATTGTGGCACCATTCGATAAAAATAACGTATGCCTGCTGGCTTCCCAGATAGGTATTTCTCTTGTGTCCTTCACTGTTTTAAATGTAAAATCAGTGAGTTTTTTCTGGAAGAAGTCGTAGAAGAACTATTTATTACAGCCAATAAAAATGAGTTTAGTGCATTAACCAGCATATACAGTATACATGTATACACCAGTACTCACAGCCTCCACCTATGACTAAAATAAAGATGCTACATGATGCAAGTGCGTGAGACAGAAAGCGGCTCACAGCCACCACGGCCACAGTATTAGTCCGTGGCCCGCAGGCTTTGCTAACGGTAATCACAGCTGAAACCTGGAATATTATTTGCCATCGCTGTTACTGCCACCACTTAATTTTTTTTTTTTTTGGTGTTCAGTTATTTTTGAGAGAGAGACAAGAGTATGAGTGGGGGAGGGTCAGAGAGAGAGGGAGACACAGAATCTGAAGCAGCTCCAGGCTCTGAGCTGTCAGCACAGAGCCCGATGCGGGGCTCGAACCCATGAACCATGAGATCATGACCTGAGCCAAAGTCCGCCGCTTCACTGACTGAGCCCCCCAGGCACCCCTTTCACTGCCCCCACTTTAAAGGAGAAAACAGAGCCCAGCGGAGGTGTGTACGCTGAGGTCCCCCAGCACAAGCCCCGTGCTGCTGAACACTGCACTGCTCTCCCTGCCTCTCTTGGACATTCGAATGCACTCCTACCCTCAGGGGGCATTTAACAAGGTTCCTCAAAAGTGCAGCAGGGGCTTACGGGGTGGCCCCACGCTGCCTCGGGGGCCACAGAGTGAGCAGCCGTGCGGAGTGGTGGGTGGGGCTCACAGAACAGGGGACACAGCCCAGCGCAGCCTGGAGGAGGACCGCGGCCGGCAAGGTCCCACCCTGGAAGACTGTGCTGTGTGGGGTGTGGGGTGTGGGGTGCAGGGGATGGACTTGAACTCACCGGACTCACAGGGCAGACACCTGCACGAGCAAGGCAGGGCCTGGCCTGGAGGCTCCAGGGGACAGATTTTAGGAGAGAGGCTGTGGTTCAGCACAGGACGCAGGCGCAGGATGCAGTAACAGACCCTCCCGGGAGGCCTCTAACCAGCCTTGGCTCCCGTGGCCCCCCAGAGAGAGGTGTCTGCACTGCCGTTTGCAGCCAGACACTCTGCAAACCCAGCTGCAGCCCCACTGTGAGCAGAGGCCACGTCTAAACCACCCAGCGGGGCGCCTGGCGCACCTGCGGCTTCAGGACCCCGGTGTGAGCGCCAAGTGGAGCAGGAGGGAGCCAGACACTGAGCGCGCAGCTAACGGGAGCCTGTGTGATGAACCGGGTGCCCAGGCTTCCGGCTTGTTCTGAAGTACTGTCTTCAGCGCCGCCCAGGAGGCTCGGTCGGTTCAGCATCCGACTCCTGGTGCCGGCCTGGGTCATGACCTCAAAGTTTGTGGGTTCAAGCCCCACACCGGCCTCTGTGCTAACAGTGTGGAGCCTGCTTGGGATTCTCTCTCTCTCTCTTCCCCTCCCCTGTTCTCTCTAAAGAATAAATAAATAAACTTTAAAAATATAATGTCTTCAGAAACAACTAAAAAGATCTGATAGTTTTCAGGGAAAGGACAAAACAAAACAAAAACCCCATAAATTTCTAAGGTCTTTCCTCGCAGAGATCTTCCTCGCAGAGAACTTAGGTGCTAAGGATCTTCTCAGAGGGACAGATGCCTTTGGAAAAGCGGGGTTTTTCTGGGGGGGGGCAACCAGGGTTAACCTACGGACAAGGGGAGCTCGGTGCTGGGCCCCCGCCCTCTAACGGAGGACCCCCCCTGCGGAGGGCTTGACCGCGTGCCGAGTGCCCCCTCTTCCTAAACCAACGTCAGCACCTTGGTGCCAGACTGAGGGAGGTGGGGACAAGGATTCCCAGCGGGCAGTGTGGGCAGCGACCTGCTGCAGCGGGCAGGCTGCGCCGAGAGCCCCCCATCCTCGGCCGGTCCGTCCCTCTGTGGCCCCTGTTCTCTGCCTTCCCTCCTCAGCAGCCTTGCAGACGAGCCTC
Organism: Proteles cristata cristata; assembly: GCA_017311185.1. NCBI lineage: Eukaryota > Metazoa > Chordata > Mammalia > Carnivora > Hyaenidae > Proteles > Proteles cristata. The sequence continues at coordinate 66,893 of JAESUZ010001289.1, read as the reverse complement.
TGACTCAGGCCCCCCGTCCCTGCGACTCTCCAGGCAGAGCCGCCCTCCCAGCTGCTGTCCCCTGCGGACGTGCGTCCAGCCTCCTGTCCCCACGCTCAAAGGCCCTGGACGGCCTCGTTGCTGGTGTGTGTCATCAGGCACCCGGCCCTGCGCGGCCAGGCACGGCCACTGCCACGGAGATGCAAACGCAGGCTGGTCCCTGACGGGTTAGTACCCGCTGCCTCCGGGCATCCTGGAAATCACGGCATCACACAGCTTCAGACTCAATCAGCCACTCATTTCTGCTCTGACTACAGTGAGCTCATCACCTTATCTCCGCGAACGTCCATTTTCCCGTAACATGTGAGCAGTGGAGCCTATTTCATGGATTTCTCATGCTGCAAGACACTCAATGCAAAGGATCTTGGACAACTGTCATCTTGGCTGTTTGTGATGGACCTGAGGGGCCCTGGGACGCCCAGATGATTGGTTAACCATGACCCAGGCATGACGGGATAGGATTGAGGCTGGAACTTGTAGACTGAGGAAAGCACACGGCTCTTCTGTGGGGCTGCATCTCAGCATGCACCGAGAGCCTGGAGGAAACAAGAAGGCCAGGTAAGAGAATTCCGTCTCTTCCTGCCCAAGTTAGAGCTGGAACAAAGGATCCCTGGGTCCCACGGCACTGTCTCCCCTGGCTCTCGGGCCTCTGGATTGAGACTAGAACTGTCCCTGGCTCTCCTGAGCCTGGACTGTCAGCCTCCATGATCACGTGAGCCGGCTCTCTTCCTGCACACACACATTTCTGTTTCCCATGAGAACCCTGGCTACTTCTGTGCCATCAGTAATACGGTGCCCAATAAATGTTGGCTCCGTGGGCCACCAAGGAATGACCTATGGGGAGGGGAAGAGATACTTTGGGTAAAGGAACTTTAAAATGGGAACATTCAAGGGTGCCTGGGTGGCTTAGTTTATTAAGCATCCAACTTCAGCTCAGGTCACGATCTCGTGGTCCGAGGGTTCAAGCCCCACATCAGGCTCCGTGCGGACAGCCCAGAGCCTGGAGCCTGCTTCAAATTCCGTGTCTCCCTCTCTCTCTGCCCCTCCCCGACTTGTATTCTGTCTCTCTCTCCCAAAAGTAAATAAACATTAAAAAATATTTTTAAAAAACATAATTTTAAAATAATAATAATAAATAATAATAATAAATAAAATGAGAACATTCAAATCAGACCACAGAGCATTAGCACTTGGAACCACTCTGTCTTTCCCTGAAAACTCTCCTGAACCCTCCAGCAACCTCCAGGCTCTCAGATCTTGCCTACCCACAATGGACATCCAGTGTGCATCGTGACCCAGCTTTGAGTTACTGTTTAGGGTCTCCCACTTCAGCCCAAGGGACTCCCTTTACTATTTCCTGTAGGAAAGTTCCATTGGCAACAAACTATCTCAATTTTGGTTTATCAGGGGATGTCTTAATTTCTCCTTCATTTTTTTTTAAATAGTTTATTGTCAACTTGGTTTACATATAACACCCAGTGCTCATCCCCATAAATGTCCTCCTCCATGCCCATCATCCCCCTTCTTAGACAGATAGAGAATTCCTGGTTGACAGAACTCCTGGTTGACAGGATTTCTTAAATGTCAACATTCTGAATAAAGCATCCTGCTGCCTCCTGACTTTGATGGTTTTGACCAGAAATCAGCTACTAACCATGCTGAGGATCACCTACATCTCTCTTGCTGCTCTCCGTTTTGACGTTCAATAGTCTGATTCTGAAAAACCTGAATCTCTGTTCTTGCCAGGTTTTTCATGGCTTTGAAGGAGGGCCGGATCTTTGGCAGTCCCCACTCTGCCGTTTTCAGTGCAGGCACGCAAGATGCCTAGGTGAGAGACGGTGACACACGTCCTCTAATTAAGGTGGGTGCAGAGGCAGAGCTTGTGTATGTCGAAGCAACTCTATTTCAAGCGTCAACAAGAATGTTCTCTTCTCGCATTTCTCGAACACACTCAAATCACAGTTATGCAACCCCGTAAGAGAAAATGAGACGTTTAAATATAACGAGAACTTTAAAACTTAGTAATGGGCTCCTCAGGGGAGATGTGGCCATAGAAAAAGACCACCACCTGCAAAGGATTATCTGCTCACATGTTTCTGGCATATAATCTTAGAGCTGGACATGAATTTAGCGGGCTTGGGCTACAGCATCTCTACAGGAACAATGTCCTGGACTCCCGGGCTCCCGGACCAGAGAGCTCGCCTCCCCTCACTGCCCCAGGGAAACCCCAGTGTCATGGTCACTAAAGGGGTAGGAGCAAAAGAAAAGAGTGTTAGCCACCTACATCCATCCGAAATCTATCACTTACAGAAAAGAGGGCACAGATGTCAGGGGTGGGAGGTACAGGCAGAGAGCCCTTTCTCTCTCTCTCATCTTATCATTGCATCCAAGAGGGTCTTGGATGAGCGGAGGGATGGTTCTGAGTTCACCCGGATGCTGTGCTGGGTTGCAGGCATGGGAGGAAAGACAGATGAGAAGGCAAATTACGTCTGGACAGCTGCAAGTTTGTGGGAACGCAGACCATGGCGTGCCAGGCCCTGCTCATCAAGGAGGACGGGGCATTTGGGGGTGACTGGCTCATGAGAACAGACCTCTTACATACAGGATTAACACCCTTATACTAGAGGCTCCAGAGAGTTCCCTTGCCCCTTCTGCTGTGTGCAGACACGGCGAGAAGATAGCAGTCTATGAGCCAGGAAGTGGGTCCTCATCAGACGCCAAATCTACCAGTGACTTGATCTTGGACTTCATCCTTTAGAACTACGAGAAATGCATGTCTGTTGTCTATAAGCCACCCAGTCTGCCGTGTTTTATGATAGTGACCTGAACAGCCTAAGACAGAGAATACCTGACCCAAAGAACTTGCCAAGTCCTGGGGGACCCAGATGATATTGTCAAGAGGGGTGAAATGTTGTGATGCCAGAAAAATGGAACAGAGAAGATGTCTTCCTGCAGTGCAGTCTCATGGGTGGATGGGCCTAGATTTACGATTTCAACTCCTATGCCTCGTGTGTAAGTATTTACAGGATCTCATTAGCACTGGAAAGTTTCCCAGTTTTTAATGAAATTTTACTATGCCATAGAGTAGTACCTATACCTAAGGAAAATGCTAATTGGAATATGCATTTTCAGATGGTTTTTATTGAGGAAAATTTTCTTTTAGCTACCGAGACAATTAACTTTTATAATATTTTTTGCTTAAAGGACCATAAATGGCTCACTAATGTTATTTATACCACATATAATTAGAGTAATTTTTTGTGTTTGTTTTAAAAATTATCTTGACAGTGGAAACAATTCTTAAGTATCAAGATCTTTCTCTTGTATTTTAGGGATAATCAGCAAATTTGTGTATGTAACCTAAAGAAAATAAGAAGTGTCTTCTTACTACATAAAATAATCACTATTTGTCAGGTAGAAAGGAAAATGAAGGTACTATGCAGCCCTCCAGAGCTCCCCAGATTTGGCCATAAGGATTTAACTACAGAGCAAACAACATTGAACATCATTCTTGGACTCAGGGTAGATTTCACCTAAGGTCCCACAAAATTATAATCATGACAAGAAAGCGCAAAGGAAACAGGACAGAACAGGGAGACTAAACTGGCTGAATCTGGGGACCATGTTTGGACATTTAAAAGCTCCTGACCATCACCAAGAATCTCATCTTAGGGGTACAAACAAGTCCCATACTTTGTGGTTTTTTTGTTTTGTTTTGTTTTGTTTTTTTATTTTTTAATGTTTTATTTAGTTTTGAGAGAGAGAGAGAGCGTGAGCAGGGGAGGGGCAGAGAGAGAGGGAGACACAGAACCCGAAGCAGGCTCCAGGCTCTGAGCTGTCAACACAGAGCCTGACGCAGGGCTCGAACCCATAAATCGCGAGATCATGGCCTGAGCCCAAGTCAGATGCTCAACCAACTGAACTACCCAGCTGCCCCACAGGTCCCATACTTTGATGTAGGGAGCTCTGAAGTATCTCCAAAAGTCTGAAAGAGCATTGTCAGTAGACTGAACAAATTATACCTCACTCTGTGGACTGGTAATGCATGCAAATGCATGTAAATTGTGCTGGAATAAATAAAATATAAATCATTTAAATGTGCAACTGGTTCACTGTAGCAGTTTTTCATTTTGTATTGTGTGTATTTATCTTGTATCCGTGACCTTGCTTACATCACCCATTAGTTCAAAAAATTTCTGGTAGATTCTTCAGGATTTTTCTAGGTAGACAATCATATCAGCTGCAAATACAGTTTGAGCCTACCTTTCTGATGTTATGTCTTTTTCCCCCTTACTTTCATTGCAGTGGCTAGAATTTCCATGCTATGTTGAATAAGAATGGATATCCTTGTCTTTTTCCTGATTTGATGGGGAAAGCATTCAGTCTTTCACTATTAAGTATGATGGAAGCGGTAAGGTTTAATGTAAATATTATTTACCAAGTTGAAGAAGTTTCCCTCTGTTTTTAGCTGGCTGAGAATTTTTAATTCTAAATGGGTGTTAAATTGTCTCAAATGCTTTTTCTATGTCAGTTATGATCCTATAATTTGTTTTAAATTAGTCTTCTAATATGGTAGATTATAGTGACTGGTTTTTGGGTGCTAATCCAGCCTTCCATTTCTGGAATAAACCCTACCTGGTCATGGTGTATAATTCCGTTTAAACATTGCTGGATATTTGCCTATATTTTGTTGAGGATTGTGCGTCTATGTTAATGAGAGATATTAGTCTGCAGTTTTTTCTATCCCTTTTTTTTTTCATTTTGCCTTTTCTCTGTTAATAGATATTAAAAACATAATTGGCCTCATATAAAAGTCTGGTTGTTTGTTTCAAAAATCCTTACACTCCAAAATATTGGAAATCAGTGGCAACTATGAATCAGTGGAAGTATAAATATCCTTCTCAGTTCTGTGGAATCTTAATTCAATTTGTGAAGAATACTCAGGCATTAGAGGGTGATGAAAACACCCATTCAGTTGAACATACCAGGCTTCAATAAATTTAAAAGGCAAGTGGGCATCCAAAGGAGAAAAAGAGCTAATTATCCAAAATGGGGAAAATCAGTTTACTTTCCAACTTCTTCCCAGCATTGTCAAAATTCTGAGCTGCAAATTAAGTCCAATTAAATAATTTCTTATTTGACTTTTTTCCTAGATATTAAGACAACAAATGAATCTTCTACAACATGTAATAACTCAGGAATACAGCACCTTTGAGATCCTTTGCAGAACAAAATACTACTTGACAAGATGAATCTGAGTAAAGAGTTCATAAGAGAACTTAAAAGAAAACCCTGCTGATAAACAATATATCAACTGAAATACAGAATTCACATTTTAAAAAATCCTTCTCTATGAGAAAGAAAATTTGATACTATCTAAAGCAAAGTGTATTTATAGTTACAAATTTGGCTCCAAGTCCCGTTAACATCACATAATCTTTGTTTTTATCTTATGTTGACCAACCGTTTAAAATTTCTTTCTATTTCACTTTATTTGGTATATTTCCAATTAAATTAATTTTAAAGTTAATAAATGTATTTATAGGGGTGCCTGGGTGGCTTAGTCGGTTAAGCATCCAACTTTCGCTTAGGTCATGATCTCGCGGTTCGTGGGTTCGGGCCCCGCGTCGGGCTCTGTGCTGACTGCCAGCTCAGAGCCTGGAGCCTGTTTCAGTCTGTGACTCCCTCTCTCTCTGACCCTCCCCTGCTCCCGCTGTCTCTCTCTCTCTCCTAGAAATAATTAAAACATTTTAAAAAAAGCAATCTTAATTGATTTAAAAAATTTATTTATAAATAATATGCATATTATTATCCAGTTTTTCTGAAATTCCTTCTCCCTCCCTCCATCTTTTCTTTTCATCCTTTGCTATTATGTATACCCATTGAAGGGATGTCTTGAATGACATATAGAAGATGTTAATCATGGTTATTTTTTCTTTATAATTTCTTGTAGTAATCTTGGCCTCGTTTTTACAAAAACAAGAGACATGTATTCTTTTTAAAAACAGAGAAAAGGGCGTGCCTGGGTGGTTCAGTCAGTTGAGCATCTGGCTCTTGATTTCAGCTCAGGTCATGATCTCATAGTTCAAGAGTTCAGGCCTCACATCAGGCTCCATGCTGGATAGCACAGATCCTGCTTGGGATTCTCAGTCTCTCTCTCTCTCTCTCTCTGACCCTTCCCCCACTCAAAATGAAAAAATAAACTTAAAAAAGAGAGAGAGAGGAAGGAGACACTGAAGGAAGAGGGAAAGAGGGAAGAAAGCATTTATGCACATAGTTGTCAGTTTTCCAGCACGACTCTTCTGTCGTCTCCACAAGAGCATGAGTTCTCCATCGTCTCCATGACAGCTCTCCCCATAAGAATGAAACTAATATAATTCAACAACTTTGTTTCAGGCATTAGAGAAATGCCTTGCAAAATAGTGCCATTACTTTGTGAAAATAGCATACTGGTAAGTAAGAATACTTTAAGGAATATATTTTATTTTCAGTTCAAGAAATTGGTTCAAATCACACATTCACCAGACTTCATACAGAACACAGAGTGATTCAGGATGTCTGCATTTGGTCCTACATGGATTAATACAAACTCTTAATTTTTGGTGTTTGGCTTTGTGAGTTTACTGGTGTTCGTGCTAAACTCATGCTATTCATGCTAAATTTATAGGTGATAAGACAAATTTCAGAGAAACACACTTCAGAGAGTAGTTGAAACAGCATCCGGTATAAGAAGATCTATGCTCATCATTATTTACACAGCAGCGTTTAAGCGATCACGTTGGTAAAATTAAAAAAAAGTTAATAAATACATATTTTCTTCGTTATCCATACTACTATGTTATCAGGAGATAGTTAATTAAAAGCTTGGCACACAGAGAAGTTACATTTATCTCTTAGAGATAATAATGCTGTTAAAATCAGCAGCTGCACAAAAAGACATGCATATATTTCATTTAAACATTGAGTTCAAAACTTCACATGTAACAACTGGAAGGTGTATTCACACCTCTCTGTATTGTGGGAGGGACAAAGTTAAAGTACAGGTGTTCTTTTCCACCAAGCTATTGGTGGCTTTGGGGGTCTTTCGGGGTTTTTTTAAGGGAAAAATATGATGATCTCCGAAATCCCTACATGTAAGTCCATCAAACTCCATCACACTTTGAAAATATATAACTTTCGGCAGATAGGCTAATCTAATAGTTGAGCAGATATTTCATGAATTGGATCAATGTAAACAATGAAATCTGAATGATTTAGATCTCACATAAGCAACTGCTTTTTCAAAGAACCACAGAAGTTTTGGCTTACAGAGGGCCAGCCACCCAGCTTGAACGGTTCTTACCTCTGGCATCATGCCAGGGGCTTTGAAAAATGCCGGGCTCCATCTCCAACCCAATAGTGTAGGGAAGTAGGTCTGAAATGTGGTCCCTGGAGTCACAGCAGCAATATCGCCAAAGAGCCTGTACGAAATACAAATCTTGGTACTTTACCCCAAATGTACTGAACTGGAAATTCCGGAGGGGAGGCCCAGTTATCTGTGTTAATAAGCTCTTCAGGTAACTCAGATACTTGGTAAATTCTGAGATCCATGGTCCTAGGGTGAGCCCAGAGCATCACGGTCCTAGGGTGAGCCCAGAGCATCATGGCCCTAAGGTAAGTTCAGAGCATCATCCGCACCTTCTGCAGAATTCCGTGCTCATTCAAATGTGTTTCCATTTAGACTTGTTCATCTCTTTCACATTCTCTTTCATATGTGAGAACACCAAAGACAGCATTTCCAACAGCAATTTACCCACAGGATTAAACCAAACCTAATGTCCATTACCTTCTCGGGAATGCACAGCTCTCCTGTGCACATATAACTTGACAAATTAAAAGATTTGCCAAAGACGTTCACAAAAACTTGGCATTTCTATCCCTCAGTGTCAAATCTTCCAGCTTCATGAAATATATGGCCATAAAGCATGACTCTCAGAAAATCGACATATGGAAAACAATATTTATGTATCCATTTCCAATTTATAAATATTCCCAAATTATAATCTGATTTAATGTTGAGAGGATTATTAAATTTAATTTTTTTTCATGCTACCTAGCTCTATGTTGAAAATATCACAAACTAGGCATCTGCTCACTCACTCAGTAAGTATCTTCCATGTAGAGTTCTTCATGGAACCTTGAGGCTCTGAGAATAAAAAGGACACATGTGCCTAAGGACACTACCCACCTCACTGTGTTGCCTGACCCTGAGCCCCATTATTGCAACACACTTATCTACGCCTACACACCAGCAACAATCTCTTTAATGGGAAATTGACATGAGATTTCTATTGTCATCAATAGTTTCTCTTAGAGTTAGATGAAATGGGTCACAGTTGCATGTTTTCACTGATTTTTCTTTTCAACAAGAGTGGAAAGTTTCCACTGAAAATCAGCATGGACCCCCGCCCATGCTTCTGCTTTCCCAGACTTCTGTGGTTTCTAAATGGAGACTGTTTAACTAGCGGTACCTACAACAGCGGGTCCAATGGTGAGACATCCATTCTGAGCCTTTCACTTTGGCCCCAAGGTGCTCACCTATATCTCACCTTTGCTTGTGACAGGTCAGAAAGGGCTGTTTCTAGACCAGGGATCAGAGAAGGCCCACTTGCCTGGTCAGAGCTGTTGCAAAGTGGGTGCAGGGAGGGGCTGGGTAGGTCGGGAAGACTCATCCTGAACAACCAGACGGAGTATGTGGAAGATGTGCTGCAGCCACGGCCGAGTGCTCACCTCCTGACCCCCGTCTGCTGTGACAGCCACTCACAGGACACGGGCTCTTGGGGCTGTGACATCACCAGAGCCAGTACCCGACAGAGGGCACTCAGGACTGACATGCCCACGGGCCTGCCCTACTGCCCTTCGATTCTCTGAAGAAACTGGTCCTCTGTGATCCTTACAAAAGTAATTTTTCTATTAAAGCTTGTGTTTCTGACATTTTCCTGTCAACGGGAGAAATACAGATAGAATAGCCAGGGAAAGTTCATGAGTCCAGCCAAACATGAAGATATGAAAAGTGTAGGACTTAGGTCATTCGGGGATCCCTCAATGATGACAAAATTTAGAGGATCGCAGCACAGAAATACGACTGGCTTTAAGAAGGGAGCAGGGGTACAGAAAAGGTCACATGCATGAGTACTACGGCGAGTGGAGGCGAGGCCCAAAAAATCCAACTCAGTGGGTCACTTGTGCCTCGGATCAGCTGTTTCTAACTGCCAGTTAACCGTGAGGAGGAAATCCAAGGGCAGAGGAAGCAGAGGCCCTATGGCTGAACAGCAGAGGATGAACCTGGCACCTGCCCCCCACCCGGGGTCCCCACTCTCCCGCCTCCATGCACACCCCAAAGATCTAGCCATCCGTGGTCCCCAAGGAGCGGGCTCTACAACCAACACCTAGGTGATGCCATGCCTTTTCATGAACATTCAAGACACAGCCCGTTACATCCTGAAGGCTCCCATTTCACCACTGGTAATCCGCTCCATGAGTGCGCTACCACGGATTTTCTCCTAGGGACAGGTCCCGTCACAGCCAGGCTTCTCATGTCACCTGTCTCATCAGCAATGCCAGCAGCGTGTGCTCCTTGCCACACACACATAAACCATTCGGCCCAAAATTGGCCTCCACTGCCCTTTCTGAGCCTGGAGGCGTGGCCTCACTGCCCTTCCGGAGGCGTGGCCTTACGGTCCCTTCCAGGTCCTGGAGGCGTGGCCCTACTGCCCTTCAGAAAGCTTGCTCACCACACTGTAAAGTGCTGCCAGTCACCTGTTCCTCACCAGCCCCTGCCTGAGACCATCCCGTTTTCACCCACTGGACGGCATATTACCTTGACTGCCGGAAACAAGCTCACCACAGGGGGAAAAGGAGCTTAATAGATCCACAGTCGTCTTGAGAACAAACCCACAAAAATAGGTTCAGTTTTAACAGTCAGTATTCAATCTTTTGAAGTAAGGCGCTATATATAGCGAGGGGTGTCCCACAGGAAACCCAGAGTGGACCACGAGGTTCATCCCCGTCTATAGGTGACCTTATTGATCACCACTTCCTGTGAGTAAAGACTCTGAATGGTGGATCCTGGTTCCAATCGATTCCAGCAGCTGGTGATCTTTGTTTTGACCTCCTTAACACTGAAATTCTGCACCCGCACAACATACATACAGATAATCCAGAGATCTGTTCACCAGCAGAAAGGATGAGGCTTTCCACCCCCAAAGTGACATCAAAACCCTTCACTGTGAAATCAGTTCTCCATGCAGTTGCTCCAAAAGAGGAAAATTAGCCAACGTCAGAACAGACAAAGCGAGTCCCACTGAGGTTACCTCCGCAGTGTACTCTGCGGAGTACGATCTTCCTCCCCACGCCCTAGGATGGGCGCTCCTGCTGCAGCTGCGGCCAGGACACAACCCGAGTTCTGGAGGCGCGTATGCTGAGCGCCAGCCTGGGAGCCAGCCGTGAGTAGCAGCGTTCCCAGCAGAGGCGCAAATGCCCAGCGCCTGCTCATGTTCCTAAAGATGGCGCCCAATCGAGTAGATGTGCCCGCGTCAGGGTCCCGGCAGGGCAGCCAGAGTTACAAAGGTGACTGAGTGAACCTGCAAAGCCAAGGATGGTAAACACACCCGACGCCCTCCCCAGAAGAGCCACCCTTCTGCAGACACAGCCCACACCACTGACTCTGTCGGTCTGCTCGCTTGTTCCTCAGGCCCAACTTTCCCTCTTCTAAAAGAGAAAAATCAAAGAACGTTATAAATTGAAATATAATTGCCATTCTGTCATTTTTTTCTAAGACAACAGGTGGCCATCAGCATTTTGGGCCATGTACTCTTTGCAGAGATGGCTTTTTTAAATAAACAAGTCGGTAACACATACTTGACAAATAGTCTAATAGGCAGCACTTCCTAACGGCCAAGAAGAATAGGATTGCCTTATGTAGAAAGCCACTTAGAAATTTAAAACCTCGGAGATACCTGCAGTCTGTGTAGATCACAATTTATGAAGTTCGGAAGATAAGTGTCCAGTGGAAGTAGCCACATTGATATAGTGACCCCGTTACAGGACTATGTAGTTTATATACGTACATTTAATAAATCCTTTTAGGCAAGAACATGGTGAAGCTGTATATGGTTTTATTTAATGCAATGCTGCTTCAACACGAGCGATTTGGGACTCGCAAGCATCTGCGGCATCTGTGGAGAGGAAACGGAAGCCTCGCTAAGTTATTCTCTCCTGCTCAGAAAAAGCCTGACCTTGGGTTTCCGCTAATGCACAGACTATTACTGCACTGTCTCCACACGTCTGAGGTGCTGAGTAAATGCAATCATCCTCAGGGCTGCAAGTAATAGTCGACTCACAAGTGACTCACACAGTTGTTCATGTAGCTCATCACATCTGAGTCAAAGGAAGGATTTCACCAGGGTAGATATCAGAGTGAGAAACTCAGGATGGAAGCACATTTTGAGAAAAGCATTAGAGTGTGTAGATGGAGGAAGAGAAAGAAATGACTGTTTAACTCCTAATGTGTGCATAGAGCAATTTCATTAAAAGCAAAAATATTTACCTAAATATTCAGCAAATGGCCTCTGTCCCCACATTGCTGAGCACACACATGGTCAGAATGGCAGAGAGCATCTAGTTAAGATATCTCCTGGGATGCGGGATGAGAAAGTCACTCCAACCACATCACCATATTTATCAGCAGGAGACTGAAATTGGTCCCCATCTGTATGAAGCAGCCAGCATTTGGACCATTTAAATATTCCAGAGCCAGTGTCCAAATGTGAAAACCAAAAGCCCAGAAAAGATAACAGCCGCCTTGTGGTACGGAGGCAGCCAAATCTAAAGAGAAAAACATCAATTCTCTTTGAAGCTCACTGAAAAACATGGTTTTCAAGGTGCCCAACTTCAAAGGCAAATTCAGGATTTCTCCTTTAGTCTGGCTGCTGCAAGAAAACATGTGTCTTGGGGGAAGCCTTCTTTATTTAAAGAAGGAGCCAAAGGTGCTTCTGAAGTGGTGGCATTAATTATATATTAGAAAAACAACCACCGAGGAAGCACACACTTGGTCAATGCAAGACATCGGATGCTTCTGTGGGCACCTGAAGCCTGTTAAGGTCCTTCTGGAACTGCTCACGCAGACATCCTCACAGAGGTTCTGATCTTTGCAGGACCTAAGTCATCATCAGTCTCAAAGTTGGTTACACCAGTGGGCCACTCTTAGATGACGACGGGCAGGACGACCTCTCTACCTGGTCTGTATGTATGCTCAGCAGATCAGAGGTTTTGCAGTGCTGGCCGCGACTCTGGCGCTAAGCCTCGGGCTTCCGTCATGCTAACCACAAATGGGAAGGTCCAAGGGAATACACGTGGGTATGTAAATACATCCTGTTGAAGCACATCTTCCACATGCTCCTTAGAAAATAGTAGCATTTGGTACTGCATTTCTTCTAATCCTTCCACGTGTAGAGGAATCACAAGAGGAAAACAAAGGAATGGCCAGGGTGCGGGAAGCCTTTGTCAACCATGCAAGTCCAAAGGTGAGCGGGAAGCACCTCTTTGTACGGCTGTGTGAGTTCAATGGCAACTTCAAGTTCCACAAACACATGAGGTATCATCGTCAGGGTACAATGTTTCTGCTGCGATATTTGAATAAAGTGCAAAGAATCTTCCATGCAAAGGACTTAATGCTCTTCTTTAAAACACTTGCATACACACACATGCAACTTCTTTCCCCAAACACAAAAGCTCGTGATTCCCCATCCTTTCGAAGAATTTTCTCCTATTCTGGCTAGAGACTCAGTTGTAGTGCAGCAAATGTGAATACTGTCTGCTGGAGGGGTAGAGTTAGTGACACTGAATTCATCAGCTAAAAAATTTAACATGCAGACACTTATATTGAGTTTTTTAATTGAACATTTGATATTTCATATGGAATCTTGATTTGACATAGGTGCGCATTACACTAAATCCTTTTTTAAAAAGTCTTCTCAATTTTGTATTCTCCCAAAATATAACAAAGTCTTGGAGTCTGAAAACTACCATTCTAAGGTAGGATAATTCAATCTTTCATCCTGTTTTTTTTCCCATTCTACACATGAATAGATATGAAATTGTCATGAAAAGTGCATTTGAAATTCAGCTTGTGATGGTTTTAACCTCGAATGTATCCAGAGGAAGTGATATTGGGGGTAAATGTGAATTTAACATTACTACAAATTTAATGAAAAAAGCATTTGTTTGTATAACGTATAACCCTGGGTACACCTGCCAGAAGATTCCTTTTCTAACGTTATCTGAATCACATGTTGAGTATGCTTTCCACATGTGCCATGGCCACTACCATGTGGCTTACTGAATTCTGACTTATCCTTGGCCCCATATAAACTGTTATCCACACATCATCCTCACTGGCATTTTTTTTTACTCTCTTTGGGCTCAGTTCCATTCAAGGCATGCGAAACACCCTGGCGATGTATTTGTAAAACTTCAATGACCACTTTCCTTCTTGAATCTCACTTGAAGCTTCTACTATTAGAATAGTTGCACTTGGCATTTTTCCTGATTTTTTTTTAGTTAACTCTATAAAGCCTATGTCTCAGAATAGTTTCAAGCAACCACGCCAACATCTGCCGCTCTGAGTCGCCACTGCACTGGACCCCAGAGATGAAGTTAATGGGCCCTCATGACCACAGACAGGTGCAGCTCATCTCCAGAAACTCTGTTCTCTATTCACAGTTGGGGGCAAATGAGGCCGGTGCAAACCAACTTGGCAAAAGTCTCATGTCCATTAAATGGATGTGTCTCTGTACAAATGGCCACAAAAAATGAAATTCAGGTAAAACTTTCATCTTGTGTCCATGATCATATTTTAAAACACATACCTCACAATATTACCTCTTTTGTTAAAATTGAAGAATTAACACATACATGTGTTTTTTTCCTAAATAAATTGGCCTCAAGATGTAGATCACCAGTATTCCTGACCATTTTTCTAGGTCTTATCCTTGTTCTATGAAAAATTGAACATAAGGATGGAATTCTATTAACCTTTCATTTCTGTAAAGGTATAAAACTACATAGCATTTTCTTTTGGTTTTTTGAAATAAAATTCAGAAATAATCTTTACTAGACCTAGAGATTTCCTAAATGGACCAAAGTACTTTTTCAAAACAAGTGGAATTAACATGATGTGAGTTGTCATTAGCATAAGAAGTTGTAGGCTTGCTAACCCATCGTGGTACCGTGTTCTGTGGGAGATTCCACATGCCTGCTCTGGCGCCCTCACACGTGAGTGCAGTTGGTGGACGGCGGGGTGTCTACTCGACTTTTATTTTCTTTCATATCATTAAGAGGTGACTCGTTGCGCACGTGGCACTTGAACACTTGTTTATAGGCCTTCCTAAAATTTTCAGAGAGAAAAGCATATATGATAGGGTTCACCGAGGAATTACTATAGGCCAGACAGTGGGCGGCGATCCTGAAGAGAAAGGAGGCAGGGGTCAGCGGGAAGACCCCAAACTCGGCCCAGAGATTGATGACGTGGTGTGGCAACCAGGAGATCCCAAAGACCACAACCACCACCAGAACTGTCTGTGCAGTCTAGAAGAAGAAAAGACAAGCAATGCATCAATCACAACAGGCAAGGAATGTTCCAGAGTTTTAAAACATGCTCTAAGAAAATTTTGTTATCACCATGGAATCAAATGGATGCTAAATCTGCCATTACTTCATATAATGGTTTTGTTCAAAACTTGTCCAGGGCCTTCTGGGAAGAACTTTACCACATACGTGAAAGGCATGTGGATTGAGGGCTGTGTGTTTCGGATCGTGGAAATATAAATGTGCAGAGATTAAACACTGTCACCTTAAAACCTACCAGGCTCTGAAGCCAACAGCACATGCAAAGACGGGTTCGTTCGCGAGCGGGTAGCTCGGATGAGCCCTTGACCCCTCTCTGAATGACTGCCGCGACGGATGGTGTATTTCTTTATTTTTCCTCATTCAACTTTGGTGAGTTGAAGACCCCAACATACTGGTGCATTCCGGAAAGCCATCTCTGTTTCTGTCTGTGGGTTGATTAGCCCCACTTTTAGCTTGCATCTACCTTCACCCTTCCCATGCTGCCCCTAAATCTGAAAACAGCTGGAGGTACAGGCGGGCCCCACGTGTTTCCTTGGAGGTCTGTGCCAAGCAGCTGATGGAAGAAAGCCACGCCCGATTACGGGCCTCAATGCAAGAGGGAAGGAGGAAGGCATTGCTCCTCAATGCAAGATGAGCCTTCCCTCCTGCTTCCCATCTGTACCCGCTTCATGTGCCAGCCCGTTACCATCTCCGTGGGCACACACCCGAAGGGCCGGGGTCGAGCCCGGGAACCACTTTTCCTGTATTTCAAGGCAGCTGGTTTGGTATGTGTTTGAAAGGCAACAACTAGATAGTTAACACTGTGATTAGCTGGAAACCCTATCTCTATGGCTTCAAACAGACGATGCAGATCTCAATATTTTTTAAACTAAAATACAACACGATCAGCTGGCCCCTTCCTTAAAGGCAGTCCCTCCTGGAAGAAATGGTTGCCCAGGAACGGAGCATGGCCCTGATCGCCCGATGGCCACAGTAGCCCTGGGGAGTGTCTCTGCCTGACCCTCAGCCGTGGGTGTGGACAGAGCCTGTCAGGATCACGGCTCCTAGGCAAGGGCTGAGGTGCAGAATGGTCAAAACAGATGCCTGGCGTTCCAGAGCCAATGCCAAGTTAGAGCCCAATGCCGGGCCAGGTGACCCCAAGGATGTGCTCTGAATGCTCAGACACAGGGAAAGAACAGCTTACGAAGTCTGTCCAGTCAGTAACCACCTACCCCATCTTCCAGGGCCGCCTGTACACCACTTGGGTGGGCGATCAAGGCCCCACAAGACAATGGTCACTCAGCCCTCTAAACAAACGCGAGGACATCTCCCCAGCCTGGCAGCCCCAGCTCCAAGGTCAAGGCGCCAGCAGCCCACCCCCGGCAGAGCCACGGAATCTGGAGGACATGAGAGATGCAGACCAGGAGCCCCTTGCCTGAAGGTTAGGAATCTTCTTCCTCAGACGGAGCCCAGGCTGCTTGAATTTGTGGAGAGGAAACATGGAAGTCTGCAGCCCAGCCACCCCCACCCACCCAAGTAAGGACGCACCTTCCCCGACCTCCCCGCCAGGGCGCCAAGATTCCCTGACAGCACCGTCTGTCTTCCCTTCTGCACAGAGCTAGTCCCGACAGAACAGACGGATGAGGGGAAGGGGGGCTGGGAAGACGGAGGCAGAAGGAAGAAACGACAGAACACAGGGCGCTCATCCTCACGCCCTCACGCAGGGCCAGGGCAGGACCCAGGAGGCGGTTCTGAGGCGAGAGCGCCACTGTCACACCACAAGTGGCCCTGCCACCTCACGCCCCGTGCCCTCCTCTCCGCACTGCCCTGCGGGCTCCCCCCGCACCAGGACGTGCCATCCGGCCGCGCCGAGACCCGGCCGCCACCCGCACCGTGAATTAAACCCCAGGCCAGCCAGATGGCAGCAGCCTGCCACCCACTCGGTGGGCAGCAAGCGCACGTGCAGACACAAGCATCGCAGAAGCGGGTCAGAAACCAAGCACTCTACAACCGGGTGGACGTAGAGCTGCCAGAGGAGGGCGGGCTCTCAGGGCGAGGCCAGGGCACCCACAGCGCCGGGAGGGGCAGGAGGTGGGGCTCAGCTCACCAGCACGGGGCTCCGGGGACCACGCAGGCACCTGGGGCTGCCAGCCGCCACGGCCGGCCGAGCAGCCTTACGGAAACCGACGCAGCCTCCCTGGGCCTCACACCGTGTCCCAGTGACATGGCTCTGGCTGCACCCGGTCCGTCCAGACACACAACAGCGCAGGTAGAATCTGACAACAGGTGTTGTACAGGGAGGCAGGGCTACGTATTAAAGCTGTTTACTGCTGGGCCCACAGAGCACACGAGGGATTTGCTCACGTGTATTAACAGATCATCTGCTATCAATCCTCTTATCCATTAGCGCTGAGAGATTCCATCCCCCGATGATTTAATCAAAAACAATCTAGGCATAATTATACCTACAAATAGAACAGAACACATCGTCTTTTCTTTCTAAGACAGTAAGAACCTCTCTCTACTTCCCCAAATGAATAATACCCTCTGGATATCCCATTTCATGGCGGTTCAGGAAGTTTCTACTAAGTGCCAAGCTGAGGATGGAACTCGAGCCCAGCAGCTCACTGATAAGATCCGTGATGTGTCAACGTCCATAGAGCACAGGTAATACACACGACTCTGGCATATTTTCTGTTTGTTGCTATCTGTGTTTGCAGTTCATTCAAAATGTACCTTTTCATTTTTAGTAATTCCATGGTCTCCTCAGAACCACGAACAAGGCTCTCTTGTTGGTCAAGCCGTAGCTTTGAATATGAGAGGCTGACAGTTCACAGTAGTTATTGGGGGCACAATACTTACTGGGCACTTACATAAGTGCGATCGTTTATCTAAGGCTGCTCCCAAAAGAATTAAATAGAATGTCTGCCCGCACAGACAGAGGCTGCCGGTCTTCAGGGATTTTCTATTGTCTCCCAGCTCATCAAGCACCTCAGCCCAACAGAGCCGATGGTCTCTTAGCTGGAGGGGGGTCTGGCCCTGCTCGCCGGCTGCCTCCAAATCAGCCTCGGCGACCTGCGGGCGAACACGTCCAGGTGCGTAGCTGGAGACAGGTGTCTGTCTTCCGTCTCCCCGCGGGTCCCGGCCCAGCTGAGGAGACCGCAGCCACAGGAAAGGAGTCCACGTGGGAAGGACAGTGTCCTTCTCGATTGACCACGGCTTCCGATCCCCGGCTCCGGAGACCAGCAGCAAGAAGACCGACTGCAACTTAAAGAGCCGGTCAGGACAGCACATCTGACAAACCCCGAACCTGAGACGTAAGTGTCTCCGTGCGCCGATCGCTACCCAGGACTCTGCTTACTAAACTCCAGGCATGTAGGCATCACCCCCACATCTCAGTGCAGTGCGTGAGGGCTATTAGGTACTTACCCAGGAATCTGCCTTTCTAAAATGTTCAGTGGCGTTTGAAAAACCACCGGTGAATTCCATAAAAGCCACAACAAAAGCAAATCATCTTCCCGTCTCAAATTAAAGGTAAAGCTGCTTCCTCGACATTGACAGCCCCTGAGGCTGAGCCATCCCTTTCCCTCAGGAGGCCTGGGAAAGGCTCCTTGCTCTCCTTCCATTTGAAATGTCAGAATGTAATGAGAGCATTCCCCTCCGTGCAGAATGAGGCTGATTGCTCTTCATTTCTTACATGACTTTTCTTTTCATTTCTTAGAATATCACTCGCCTTAAACCAAGATGGAGTTAAACCCCGTGTATCTACGCCTTCCCTCATTTGTCTGTGTCGTGTCTAGAATCCCAACACTATCTTTTGATACTGAAAAAGTCATCCTTTAAAGTTATGTACAAAATCTCTATCTGTCTGATTATCCTTGAAACTGGGCCCTTTATCATTGTGCTTGCTTTTTGTTCCTTCTACTGAAAGTATCTAAAAAATAATCTCTCTTCCTCCTGTGAGATGCTCTTTCAAAGTCATCTGAACCTTCAAAGAACCTTACTCACAATACGTCTAATGGACTGCGGCTGGGAAGAACAAGGTGACCGGCAGAAGAGAATGATGCAAATATTCCCTAAATGGTATAAATGGCAGCCACCGAGCTGTCTGGCTTACTTCAGGTGCTGAGGACACCCAGGTTGTCAGGGTATCAACACAGCCTCTAATCCAGTGTCTCCTTAGAGGTACCCATCCCTTACGACGTCCATCCCATTCGGAAGTCTTCCAGAGATGACCTGGGAGCCTCGTCAGTCTTGCACCAGAAAACACGTCTTGGCGTGTGCCAGGGCTTGGGCAGAGCATTCAGTCAACCGCAGGGCTCTATACTATTCCAGCTATTATGAAGGGTGAGTGTTGAGCACGTTTATCATGAAAGGCCTAGCCCTCTGCCCCACCCCCGTCGTGCGCCTGAAGGCCGAAGCCGCAGGTGGGTGCAGACGGCGGGGCGGAAGGGAGCTCTCCCCACCCGGGGGCGAGGCTTGGAAACGAGCTGAGCCGAGTGAACGGTGAGAATCCGTGCTGAGTGGATCCCTGCCCACGTGGCCTGAGCATGCACCTGCACCAGCACCTCCCCGCGCCGCGCCCTGCGGGAGGGAGTGTCCGCCAGGAGCCCACCCATCCCTGCCTCCGGGAAGGAGCGCCCGCCCCGGCTTCTCGCCAGGCCTGTCTCCCCTCGTCCTCCACCTCTGCGCCCTTTGCCCTCTTCTTGGCCCCTCCCAGCCCCACTCCACCTCTTGCGCAGACAGGGGCACGCACACCTGCCCAGCACTACACCTCGTTTGTTCTGTGCAAACAAGGAGGCAATTAAAGGTATCAGAAGAGACCTGACATCTGTTCAGGGGCTGCTGAGGGTCAGAGGCTCCGGGAATGGAAGAGAAACCTCAGAATGCTACACCTTCTCCTATGGTAAGAATTACGCTTACACACGCATATGTGATGGACACATGTTTAAACAGGTACACATGTATATTTTATATTGTGCACATTCATAATATACACATGTGCTTATACACACTCATATACATATATGCAGTCTTCTTTTATGTATGCATATATAATATATACACATATACACATTCACATACATAATCTATAAGACGCGTAATATATATGTGCACATATACAATATATTCATCCATGTATACACACATATTTCCATGTACGTTTGTACATTTTATGCACACACACAATACACACATCTACACTCCCATATATAATCTGTTACACACATAATATATACATGCACATATATAATATATACATGTACACATTTACATTCACACACATATATTTTATATACACACGTATACATGCACATAATCTATAACATGCATATATACATGCAGATGTAGGTGCACATACACACATATACACACATGCATGCACATATAATATATAACACACCTAATATGCGTGCACATATATGTGTACAGATGCATGCATATACATGCACACAAACATAGACATGCATATATAATCAACAACACACATATGTGCACATATACACACACGTACACACATAAATCTATAACACATACATGCGCATGTGTGCATATACACACACAAACGTATGCACATATGATCTAGAACACAATATGTGCATATATGTGTGCATACACGTATACATACACACACACCCATACACACGTATGTAAAACTAAACACAGCAACTGTTAAACTAATCACTAATCAGCAGATATCTTGGCTGTAAAGCAGAAGCTTTTCTAATTATTTCTAACAAGCCCTATTTCCATTCTTTCCATCATTCTTCATGAGACTGCAACAATTTCTCTGCAACACTTTGAAATACAGACACGGACAGTGGCCAAACCTGCAAATATGTGCAGCCAATGTTAACGAATTGTCTGACTTCCTTCCTTCGGAAGCGTGAATCTGTTATCCCAGAAAGGAGCATGTGCGTGGCCCAGGGGCTTCCCTCCGTGGAGGTGCCCAGGCCACCTCCTCGCAAAGACACTCGCCCTCCTCCCGCCTCACTCCGCACAGGTAAGGGTGCCTGTCTCTCCCCCTGCGGAGTCGGCGGACGCAGTGCCCCCCCGGCCCCGCGGGCTGGCTCGGTCCCTGGAGGGCGGGTGCTCAGTGAGGATCTACCCCAGGGGAGATTATTAAACAGTCCTGAATTGTCTGCAGTGGATAATCTTGGAGACGAGTGGCTCAGAGGACAAACTAGGGGGCAAACTAAAAAAATGGAAATAGTCCAGCAAAACATCAGTGAGAACAGAGAAAGGAAAAGGCCAGCTTTAGGGTTTCCTGCATTCATACAACTGAGCGCTGGCGGCTGCTGAAAGGGGCCCAGAGACAAACGGAAGCCTATGTAACAGCTGGCCGAGGCGTAAGGACGCGCCACTGACCGGAAGACGCGGGGCAGCCTCGCTATCTGTGCTTCACCTTCTACCCTTAGGGCGATGTTCTGAAAACCACATCATTGTGCTTGGAATCCAGGCCAAACCTCATGCTTCCTAACCTGCTCCTACCCCTTCCCATCATCGAGTCTGAGAGCAGATGTGTTTTGAGTCATATTATAAACCAGGAAATAGCAGAGCTGTGCTTTGTTTAAGTAGTTTTTTTTAATGAATATAATTAAACTCTAATTTATTCCAGTTATGTATTATTGCTCATAATAAATACTTATAAGGGCAAGCAAGGTACTTTCAGATGTAATGACTACTATTTGCAGGTGAAAATGTCCGCCTATAAATCCCTCCCTAAACATCTTGTCTAATATTCTTATTCTACTTTCGAAAGTCAAAGACACTGTGGAAGAGTCAGATTAATCCTGATTTGTGACTCAGAATGTGAACTGTAACAAATACCAGGATGTTAAATGCTTTAATATTACTCAGGAGACACTTATTTAAATCAGGATTTCATAGACAAGAAGATAATTAAAAGTGGGTAAAATTCCCCTTGGGGACCCTCCCATATTTAATTCTCCCGCCGGGAGACCAGCATCAGTCAGGACAAATCCACGAGGAAGAGAGGACAATGCATCTGATCTTGGGGCTTAGGGGACATATTACAATAATACCCTGAGGGGCGCCTGGGTGGCTCAGTTAGTGAAGCCTCCAACTTTGGCTCTGGTCATGATCTCGCAGTTCATGACTTCAAGCCCCACATCGGGCTCTGGGCTGACAGCTGGCAGCCTAGAACCTGCTTCAGATTCTGTGTCTCCCTCTCTCTCTGTCCCTCCCCCCCTCTCAGAAACAAATAAACATTAAAGATGTTTTAAATAATAATAATAATATTCTCTGAAAAGACAGTTAAGCCAAAGCCTTCTGGTTATCACATCAACAATGGTAAACACACAATAAAATGATTTTGTGCAAATTATGGACGTCGGCAACTCTAGCTTCTGTCCCGATCAGCCTAGACCACACCTCCTAAGGAAGCTCAGAATCCAAAAAATACCCATTTCCTCACCTCCCCAAACCTCCATCTAAGTTTTAATGCAGCATCTGATCACTTGTGATGCCGTCGGGGGCCGACGTTCCATTCCTACTCCGCATCTAACGGTAAGAGGTTCATTTCAAATGTCTGCACCAAGGAGCCTAAGTTTCACAGGCAATGCGTGCATAGTAGGAAAATCAGGAATAAAAATGAACTAAGCTCTAAAGTGTGACATATAGAATGTATATTTATGAATATTACCTTTTTCTTCGATGCTTCTGACTTCTTTGACATGTTCTTCAACTTTTTATGCAAATGATTAAGGACCTGGAAAACACAGACTAATTAAACCGTTTGCCTCATGGCCACAGTTCATTGTGTGATTTGCACTGACAATTCTTGACATTCTGACACGGTAATCACATCAGAAAATCATTCAAATTGAAATACACTTAAGGTGGCGACGTGACACCGAACGTGAACCGCTCAGCACATCCGTTTTTCTAACATTCCGGAGCACCCCAGTGCAGTTTGTGCTTAAAGCATCTGTTTGCAGAGAGCTCTGTGGTGTGTGGCTCTGGGGTTTTGTCCAGAAAAGGCATATGTGCAGGGGCGCCTGGGTGGCTTAGGCGGTTAAGCGTCCGACTTTCGCTTAGGTCATGATCTCGCGGTTCGTGGGTTCGAGCCCCGCGTCGGGCTCTGTGCTGACTGCCAGCTCAGAGCCTGGAGCCTGTTTCAGTCTGTGACTCCCTCTCTCTCTGACCCTCCCCTGCTCATGCTGTCTCTCTCTCTCTCTCTCTCCTAGAAATAAATAAAACATTAAAAAAAATTTTACAGAAAAGGCATATGTGCATATATGTATCCTTATTGGTCTGCCTTTCACCTCTGATTTCCAGAGACTCCACATGGGAACAATCACTAGGT
Organism: Proteles cristata cristata; assembly: GCA_017311185.1. Lineage (NCBI taxonomy): Eukaryota > Metazoa > Chordata > Mammalia > Carnivora > Hyaenidae > Proteles > Proteles cristata. The sequence goes on along the minus strand of JAESUZ010001289.1, from coordinate 43,879 downwards.
TCCTACTATGTGTTGGACACAATGTTGAATCTTAGAGAAGTGGGAAAACGAGAAGCTTCCCTCAAGGGCACCATCCAATGGGGAAAGCAGGCAAGTGAGCAAATCCAGGTGATGTAAGCAGATAATTCTTCCGTGCAGGCAATGTTTGCCTCGACTCATGCCTCCTGTTGTGGGCTCCTTAAAGCAAATCACCACCGATACAATCTCCTTAAATTCTTTATTCTAATTCTACCCGCCGTGCCATGCTTTTAGAAAACTCACATTTGGGGAAATCAGTTTCCCAGGGGATTTACAGACTATTTAGCAAGTTTTTACAATTAACATCCCTGTCAGAGGATCTGCTGAGAGATACTGGCTTCGTTCATTAGAGAAACTGTTTTGTCTTCTCTTGCCAGTATAATACTCAGGAGACATGACGTGAACCATTTTCCTTATATGTAGGAATTTACAATGTAAGCTTGGTTTCACACAACAGAGCTGAACCTGCAGATTCGTACTGGAGTTCATTTTTATGTACCATCTGAGTAACATCTAAGGAAAAATTAGCCTCTGGATGACTCAGGGCTTGGACTTCTCTGTCGTTTCCCAGACGAGTCTCTGAGAGAACTAAAAACCCCGTTCTAGACATTTTCTTGCTTCCCTCTAGCACCTCGGCATGGAGATAATATAATCCATTTGGAATATTATACAAGCCCGTTGCATTCTGGGATGATCAGTTCTATCCTAGTTAAGAAACTATAGGATTTCTTTACCAACTCCATGAGCCCCAAGCAAGTTAGGCAGACATCACTGGGGTTTCAATTCTGCCCCCAAATTCTCAGCCCGACTAAACAACTTCTCTTTCTACAGGGGTTTAGCATCGTCTCCAAGAGGACAAGTATTTTACTTATTATAGTCACATGTAGGGTGATCCTACATGGCTCCGATACGTTGACAATGCATTAGTTAACTGTCCTGCCAACAGAACTCGGGGCCCCGGAAACTGAATGTAAGAGAAAAACAGAAGATCTGCGAGATCTTGTCTGGAAAGGACGGGCCTCGTGAGATTCCTTGATGGCAGCTTTCGCAGCGAGAGACCACAGGAGGACACTGCTCACTGAGAACAAGTGACAAGAAGAGAGAACAGGACAGGCAGCAAAACAACATCCTCCTGGAGAGGAGGCCAGACAGAAAGGTCGAGTGTCATCTGCTTCGTTATGCTGCCCAAGGGTCTATTCACTCCTTTAATAAACACAGTTGGATCACAGCTCAGTGACTTGAATTCAAGACACCCATGGGATGCTGAGTGGTCAATGGAGAAAGTTCTCAAGTATAATTTTCTTCAACACCAGTATTTCCTTTCAACAGCCCACACTATGAGCACATATTTATCTATTATAATGCACACATTGATATATATTTGATGAGGTCTTGCCATCAAAGGCATCATGATGGGTCATAATTGCATGTCTTTAATAGATGACGGTGGTATGGGGGCATCATCTCATTGCTGTATAGTCTTAGGAGTGTGTGTAGGAAGGCACAAGTTCAAACCTGAGCCAAGGTCATCCTGGCAGCATATGTCTCTGGGGACGTGGGAGATCTTGGCAGGTGGGTACGTGAAGAGTTTACCCTCATGTCAGATGGCGGAGGGCCCCAGACAAGAATTCCCTCTACGGGAAGAGAGTTAGGGGCCACCCCTGTACCGGAGGGGATACCGCAGACAGACCTCAGCCCCCCAGCTCCAGCATTCTCTGTGTTTCTCAGGGACTATCAGGCACCAACCTTTCTACCAAAGTCATAAGGTTTGGAGAGTAGAAGGCAACACTGGAATGCAATCCCCTGTTTAGAGGAGGGAGGGGAGGGGAGGAGGGGAGGGAGGGGAGGGAGGGGAGGGGAGGGAGAGAGAAAGAAAGAAAGAAAGAAAGAAAGAAAGAAAGAAAGAAAGAAAGAAAGAAAGAAAGAAAGAAAGAAAGAAAGAAAGAAAAGAAAGAAAAGAAAGAAAGAAAGAAGTAGGGAAAAAATGTAATTCTCATTAATTCTCATCCACTTGTGACTTTTCATGGTGGCCATCGGTCCTGGGCCTTGGAGAAACAGCCGGTCTTGAACCTGACATTCGAGAAGAAGGCCCACTAGCTGGACAGCATTCTTTAATGATGGGGCCAAACGAAAGCGGCTAGAAACAACCCAGGTCTTAATCAAACCCTGGAGCGAACCTGCGAATATTCGCCTGAATTCAAAAGCAATTTCCAGTTATGCTTCAAAGCAAACTATTTCCATATAAAAAAGAATCCTAATGAGGATCTATTTGTTGACATTTTAAAAACACTTTTGAAGCTTTGCTCTATGTGTGCTTTCATAAACTCTCAAACGACAGAAATGTAGCCTACGTTTTCCTGAGTCTGCCCTGTCATCTCCACTGAGAAGACCTGTGGACGCTGGGCACTGGAGGAGGCGTATGCTTCTGCCTACCTAGGTGACTGTGAGTCAGTCACCGAATATTCTAGCCCCGAGCTTCCGGCTCCCAAGGCCCTCCCTCAGGGACCAGCATCGCTGCATGAAAACCCTTCCTGAGCCGTTTACCACCCTCACAACCTGGCTCAGTTCCTTACTCCTCCAAACCCCCTTCTCAGACCGTTCCCACCCCCTGGTCGTGCCCAACGAGCAAGCAGGTGCACACCGCGGACCATTGCCCGGTACAACCAGCTGCTTGTTTGCTTTGTTTTGTTGGACTTTTGGTTGTTTTTTGGGGTTTAGTATTTTTTGTGGGGTTTTTTATGGGGGTTTTTGTTTTGGGTTTTTTTGGGGGGGGGTTAGTTTTTGTTTTTGTTACTGCATTTACCAAAGAGCTAAGCCACAGCTCTCTTCCAAACGCTCTATCTTGCCCTGTCTCCTCGGTATATCTTTATATGTAACCCTCTGAGGCAGGCCATTCTTTCAGATAATACTCCAAACTACTACCGTTCAAACAGACATAACTCTACATAGATGATACCGGGGAGGGGAGAGGGGGGCAAAAACCAGGAGGCTTGCAGTAAACATTTTTGCTGGAAGAGAAGAAATTGCAGTTCTTGGTCATCTGGTTACTCCTGGCCCTTTAGCCACAGCCGTGTCACAAACTGACCGAGAGACAGAGGAAGATGGAAATAAAATGGCAGGAATTTCAAAATTTGGCTACAAAGCTGTTTTCCTAATGGTAGTAATACAGCCACAGGACATCAGGGAACTGCCCTTTTTACCCCCACGAATGACTCTCACGTCATTAAACAGATATTCTTACTCAAACACAAGCATGCGTATCAAAAAAGCTGAAGACTTCTGACGAGTAGGAAACCTTCAGGTCCCTGTGTCATGTCAGTGGAAGGGAATGTGGGTTTGCTGAGCTCTCAGGAGCTGACGGAGGGGGCAGCTGGGCCACATGTGTCACTAATGCACCTCTTGAGGAGAGCTAGGGCTTCAGGCTTGAATCACCTAATATTGTCCACACAACCCTTCTAAACAGAATTCAAACCCACCCAATCTTGACCCCGGTCAAGATTCTGTGAAGAAATATTCTTTCAGCACCTCGGTTATAAAGTTTAAACTTCGGGTGAAATAAAATTCAAAACGCTGTCCCCAGGAGGAGGGCTTCACAGAGCGGGAAGGGGACCTCACCCACCGCCCCAGGCGCCCCAGCACAGCGCTGGGAGGGACAAGGGGCCTGCGGCGCCCGCGCGGAGTGAGTGCTGGGGGTCGCGGTGAGGTGCTGACTTCATCCCTGGGGCTGGGTCTGAGGGGCTAAAGCCGGCTCCATGCCTCTTCCGAGGCGGGCGCTGAGCACCTGGCTTCCCCGTGCTGCGGGGACAAATTCGGGGTCAGGGGCTGCGGTGGCAGGAGACCCCGGGGAGGCGGGACCTCTGGGAAGTGACCTGCACACTTTCTCCTGCGTCTCCCAGACTCCAAATAACTTTCTCACGCACCGGCAGACCCGAGGGCAAAGTGCCCCGGGTCACCCAGGCCCAGGAGGCCGGATCGCGTGAGGGCCACGGGGTCCCGAGAGGGGCGCGGGGGCCCGGGGGCGCCCCGAGGCCGGGGCCCACCGCCCGCGCGCGCCGGCCCACCTTGGCGTAGCAGAAGCAAATGAGCAGAAGCGGCAGCAGGTAGCCGAAGACGAAGGTGCACAGCACGTAGGCCTTCTTGTGGCGCTGGTCGCGCCACTGCTCCCAGCAGAAGGTCTGGTTGCCGACCCCCCGGTGGAAGAGGCGCTGGTGGAAGGCCACGGGCGAGGCCATGGCGATGGACAGCGCCCAGATGAGCCCCACGCCCAGCAGCGCGTTGCGGGACGCCCGCAGGGAGGGGGCGCGCCGCGAGTGCACCACGGCCACGTAGCGGTCCACGGACATCGCGGCCAGGGTGAAGATGCTGACCAGCATGGAGATGGTGAAGAAGTAGTGGGTGAACTTGCAGATGAAGGCGCCCAGCACCCAGGTGGGCAGCGCGTACACCGTGGCCTGGAAGGGGATGCAGAAGAGCAGGTAGGCCAGGTCGGCGATGCTCAGGTTGAGGATGAACAGGTTGGTGGTGCTGCGCGCCTTGCCCGCCTTGCTGCGCGCCAGCACGGCGATCACCAGGCTGTTGCCCAGCACTCCGAGCGCGAAGATGAGGCCGAACAGCACCAGCGTGATGAAGTTCTCGACGCCGATGCCGAACAGCGGCCTGGGCTCCGGGGCCGGGGGCTCGGGGCCGCTCGCGTTCCCGTCGCTGAGGTTCCCGGCTGCCAGCTCCATGGCCCGCAGGGCGCCCGGGCGCGCCGGCGAGGGCGCCTGCGGGGGAAGAAGGCTCCGAGGACGCCGGGGGTCCCGGCCCCGAGCACGCAGGGCGCGCGGGTTCCCGAGCCCGAGGCCCCGCGAGGGGCACGCACCCGGCGGCTGAGCCTTACCGGTTCCGTCTTTGCACAGGGAGCCCCGATCGGGACCCTCCCGGCGGGGGCAGCGGTCCCGAGAGCGCGGGGGTCCCTCCGCCGGGGCGCGGCCGCCGAGACGCGGAGCAGGGACGCCCGTGCAGTCGCAGACGTGGACACACCTCTCTTGCTCCTTACCGGCCCCCGGTTCCCGGCCGTCTCCCTCGTTCCGGGAGTGGCTTCGGGCTGCACCTGTTGCTCGCAGCCGCTCCCTTCCCGCGTCGCTCCCGGCGCACAGCCGCGCACCGCCGCGCACGGCGCTGTTGGCGGAGAGGTGTGCCCGCGCCTCCACGCCGGCGGCACCGCGTCTCCCCTCCCGGTTTTTTCGGGGATTCCAAGTGATCGGCAGGGCGAGCGCTTTCCCGAGGGTTCGCAGAGGGCGGGTGCTCCGGGGCCTCCCTTTTGCAACTGAGACGGAGAAAACACAGTCCCCAGAAATCCGCGTCCCTGGGGGCCTCTCCTGGCCCCCCGGAAGTCAGAGCGCGCGCAGACACTGGACGTCCTGGCGGGATGGGTCTCCGCCCACCTCCTCGCCGGAATCGGACGCGCGCGCTCGCCTCCGCCAGGTGCCGACCTGCCGGGGCCGCGAAGGCGGCAGCTGCCGCGCGCCGCACCCGCCCCGGGGCGCAGGGGAGCTGATCGCGCCGCACCCGCCTCCCACTCCCCTTACTCTCGCCCCCCGGCGCAGGGAGCGGAGCGCCGCACCCGCCCCGGGCGCAGGGGAGCTGAGCGCCGCGCCGCCCCGGGGCCGAGGGGGAGCTGATCGCGCCGCACCGCCCTCCCCCCACCCCTCACCCCCGGCGCAGGGAGCGGAGAGCGCCGCACCCGCTCCCACCTCACCCCCGGCGCAGGGGAGCGGAGCGCCGCACCCGCCCCGGGGCGCAGGGGAGCCGAGCGCCGCACCCGCCCCGGGGCGCAGGGAGCTGAGCGCCGCACCCGTCCCCGGCGCAGGGGAGCTGAGCGCCGCACCCGCCCCGGGCGCGGTGGCGGAGCGCCGCACCCGCCCCGGGGCGCAGGGGAGCGGAGCGCCGCACCCGCCCCCCGGCGCAGGGGGGGAGCTGAGAACGCCGCACCCGCCCCGGGGCGCAGGGGAGCGGGAGCGCCGCACCTGCCCCGGGGCGCAGGGGGAGCGGAGCGCCGCACCTCGCCCCGGGGCGCAGGGGAAACTGAGAACGCCGCACCCACCCCGGGGCGCAGGGGGAGCTGAGAATGCCGCACCCACCCCGGGGCAGGGGAGCTGAGAACGCCGCACCCACCCCGGGCGCAGGGGGAGCGGAGCGCCGCACCCGCCCGGGGCGCAGGGGAGTTGAGAACGCCGCACCCACCCCGGGGCGCAGGGAGCTGGAGAACGCCGCACCCACCCCGGGGCGCAGGGGAGCGGAGCGCCGCACCCGCCCCCGGGCGCAGGGGAGCGGAGCGCCGCACCCGCCCCGGGGCGCAGGGAGCCGGGATGCCGCACCCGCCCCCCGGCGCAGGGGGAGCTGAGTAACGCCGCACCCACCCCGGGGCGCAGGGGAGCGGAGCGCCGCACCTCGCCCCAAAGTAGGGAGCTGAGAACGCCGCAATCCCACCCCGGGGCGCAGGGGAGCGGAGCGCCGCACCCGCCCCGGGGCGCAGGGGAGCTGAGAACGCCGCACCCACCCCGGGGCGCAGGGGAGCGGAGCGCGCTCCAGCGCGCGGGGCGGGGAGGCGGCCGGGTGCGTCGCCTGCTCGGCCTGCGCCGCTCGTCGCTCCGTCCGGCGGGGTGGCTGTCAGCGAGAGCGCTCCCCGCCCCGGGAACAGACCCAGGAAATCAGCGCCACCCTTTCCACCGCTGGGGAGGAAATAAGCAGGGAAAACGAATTGCCTCTGAGTTTTCTTTACAAACACGTGTAAAATTAAAGGAGTGTTCACACCATCCGCCTTTCGGTCAGTTCTGCCTTGGGCTTCCCGTGGGGGTGACATCAACACAAGAACTCACGTGACCTGCCTGTGAGGCGGGGACAACGAAAGCGTGCTTGGCACCTCATCCTGCTGCGAGCCGTGGGTACCGGCTGGGGTCCGCGCTGGGCACGGTCGTGGGTAAGCCTCATCCTCGGCACAGTCTTGCGGGCTCTGGACCCGAGAGCTGGGACAGGTCCATTTATTTGCGCGCTGATACGATGTGTCCCTAATCACTTTCAAGGTCACCGGACGCTTCCAGCATTCTCCAAATAACGACTGAGTGTCCGTTGTGTGCCAGGCACAGTCCGGTGACACAAAGCTGAGTGGGGTGCAGTGCGCCCTGCGGGTGTGAGATGACGATGCCAAAAGTGCACAGCAGGTGCACCCGCGGGGGGGTGGGGGGAGGCCGGGGAGTGGGGCGTTTCTCGTTCTGCCTCCCTGATCCCTTCCGCCTCATTTCCGGGAAGATTCTGACGCAGCTCATTGACCCACCAGGTCCGGGGTACCTCACCTATGTCTCTTAACATCCACACACACTTCCCTGGGCACGAAACTGAGTTTAAGTAACGTGTTTCGCAGAGTGTCCGCTAAATCAAGACGGTTCTTACCTTCTCGGGAAGCTGCCTCCAAACCCTGTTGGTCACAGTGTTGCGTTTCTTCCCAAAGGGTCCTCTGACCTACACGTTCATGGGATCTTGTGTTGGCAGCTTAGACTGGAAGTCACTGATCATCTATGGGAAAGCGGGTTTTTCGATAATTGTTATGAACTATTTTTAACAGGGAACAGATTTGATGACATATTAACTGCCCAAGTATCCGTCATCCAGCTTAGAATAAGAAAATTATCAATACAGTTGGAGCCCCTTTTAGGTACTTTACAAATCACAACCCCCATCCCCGCCCCCACCTCCAGGTAACCTAAATGTCTTGTCTATTTACCATTTATTTACATATGTTCTTATGTAGTATACTATGAGTTTTGGCTTTATTTTAATGTTATATGCTTGGTACGATAATACTCACCTTTCCCTTAAAGTGTAAATCGTCTGGAATTGCTATAAATACACCAACAGTCTTTGCTATTTATTGGTCTTCCATATTTTTTGCAATCTGCCTACGTCCTGTGATTTAGGGGGTATCTCTTAGAAAGAGCCCATAACTGCATTATTTCAAAATCTAATTTGACAACCTCTATTGTTTTAACTGCTAAGTTTAGTTTGTTTACATTTATTGTTATTACTGATCTATGTGGACTTAGTTTTATTTATTTTTATTTTTTTAATGTTTATTTATTTTGAGAGAGACAGAGAAAGTAGGGGAGGGGCAGAGAGAGGGAGACAGAGAATCCCAAGCAGGCTCCACACTGACAGCACAGAGCCCGAGGTGGGGCCCAAACTCCTGGACTGCAAGATCATGACCTGAGCCGAAACCGAGAGTCTTAACTGACTGAGCCCCCCAGGCGCCCATACGTGGACTTATGTTAACATTTTATTTGATACTTTCCTCTGTTTTCTGTATACATGCTTCTGCTTCTCTCCTTTGTTTTGACAGTTACTGGATTCCATTTTAAATTGTTTTTCCCCACCTTAAAATGGGGAATGGGAAGGAATATGAACCATTTTTATTCTTTTACTGGTTACCCTGGAGTGCCTGCTACCTGCTGGGAACTACTTTAGGTTCTGGAGGTCGAGTGGTGAACAAAGCCAGGCCCCTTCCTCCATGGATTCTATGTCTTACTTTGGGGACAAGACACTTTAGTAGAAACAAAGCCATAATATGCCACATGGTAAATACTTCGAGGGGCAGGAAAACAGGACGAAGGAAAGAGAGTGGTTGGGGTGGCATCACAGGAGCCATCCGGAGGTAGGTCTGTGAGAGGCTGACATTGATCGAGCACCAGGAGGTGGTGAAGCAGGAAGCCTTTGCCTCGGCCGGGGCAGGACGCTATAGCGCGACGTCGTAGACCAGGTGACTTATAAACAACAGATATTTATTTCTGAGCTGCGGGGGCTGCGGCCCAAGAGCGAGGCAGCCCCAGATTTGGAGTCTGGCCAGGGCCTGCTTTTCCTTTCACAGCCAGGACCTTCTTGCTGTGTCCTCCAGGCACAATGGGATCAGTTACAAGGGCACTGGTCACATTCATGGGGCTCCGCCTCATGACCCAGTCACCCCCAAAAGGCTCACCTCCTCCTGCCATGACATTGGGGGTTAGGCATCAATATGTGAGTTTGGGGGGGACACCAACATTCAGGCCACAGCAGCTTGGGAATACCAAGCGTAGAACATTCTGGTGAGAAAGACCAGCCTTCAGGCAGTAACATGCATGTCCTACTTGAGGAACGAGGAGGCCTGTGTTGCTGGGGTGTCAGAATCTGGGGAGATTTGTAAGCTGTGACGTGGGAAGGGATTGGGCGGCGCGGGTGGGGCCACGATACTGGAGCCGCGGCAGTGAGGGCAGAGCCGTAGTTCTCTTCTGAGCCAGAAGAAAGCCACCGGGGCATCAGCCTGTAGAAGGATTGCTCTGCTCTCCAGAACAGGCCATAAGGACAGTGAAGGAGACTGGAGGCCGGCAGGAAGGCTTGCAGAGAAAGCAGGGTGCCAGGGGATGGAGAGGCGGCCGAGAGGGGGGAGTCCCCGGGTCTTAGCCTCGTAGCCTTCACAGGCGCTGCCCTCCCTGGACGGAGACAGAGCGTGGACAGAGCGGGTCTGGGACTAGGGGGAACTTACTGTGAATTTTAGGTGTTTATTAGACACGAGATTAGCTCATCTACAGGACTAGTTAGCCTCCAGTTAATGGGAGGGGCGAGGGCTGGTTCGTGGGTTTAGAAATTATGAAAACATTAACAATGAACAGAATTTAAAATTAACAGCTCTTATTATCTCCCCCCCCCCCACCCCACCCACACACACAGTGCAACATCTTAGATCGTCTTCCTGACTCGGGCCACCCTCTCCTTCTGCCTGGTCTGGCCATCCAGTTTCGGCCACCTGGGGGCCTTCTGGTGACACATCAGAATCGCCGCTGCCCGTTTCACCTCCTGGTTCTTTCATTCTCCCTCCTTTGTGCCCCTTAGGCCCTTTTCCTTCTTCATAAGGAATGTGTTTCCGACCCCCCTTGAACGAGAACCCATGATAAACTGTGCTCATTTGATCCTAGCTGTCTACCTGGCCCTGTCATTGAATGGTAGTTGGTTGGTAGACAGCTCTTTTCCCTCAGCGCACGGAGTGCATTGTTCTGCCTCCTTCTGGCTTTTGTCTCTGCCCTTGAGAATTCAACCCCCCTGGTCTTTGTCATTCTTCTGTGGATGATTTCACTTTTTTCTCAATGTGTGATGTCTTCTCTTTATCATTAGTATTTTATCATTTCACTTTAATGGTCGTGATGGTTTTCATCTTTCATCCTTCTTGGGGCTTGTTGATTTCCGAGGCTGGGGATTCATAGTTCCCATTAATTTTGGAGAAGCCTCAGCCATTATCTGGTAAATATTGATTCTCCCAACTCACGGCAATGTCTCCTCCAGGCATTCTGGGAGACGTGTGTTGGGTCTTCGCCCTCTCTTCCTCTGCACCTGTCTATTGCTCCTTGGTACTTTGTGAGGTCCCTTTATCTCTGCCAGTTTTCTCTGTTGCACTTTCTCTTGAGTTCTGGTAGGCTTATTTTTTTTCAAATTCGCCTGGATTTTTTTCTTTATCATTGCCCATATTTCCAAATACCTCTTATTTATTCAAAAATTTAATTTTTTAATGCTTATTATTTATTTTTGAGAGAAAGAGAAAGCTCACAAGCAGGGGAGGAACAGAAAGAGATGGAGACATAGAATCCAGAGCAGGCTCCAGGCTCTGAGCTGTCAGCATAGAACCCAATACTCAAACCTACAAACTGAACTCATGACCTGAGCCAAAGTAGGACGCTCAACTGACCTAGCCACCAGGCACCCTTATTCAAATATTTTAAATTTTTTTAATGTTTTTATTTATTTCTGAGAGAGAGAGAGCGTGAGAAGGGGAGGGTCAGAGAGAGAGGGAGACACAGAATCCGAAGCAGGCTCCAAGCCTTGAGCTGTCAGCACAGAGCCCGATGCAGGGCTCGAACCCACAAACCATGAGATCATGACCTGAGCCGAAGTCAGATGCTCAGCCAACTGAGCCACCCAGGTGCCCCATATTCAAATATTTTAAACTTGCTGAGATAATATTCTGTAGATTCTACCATCTGAGTGTTCACCGTCTCCACCAAGCCCCTGCTTGGTGGCCTCTGCCCCGTGGCTGTTGCCATCATCTAGTCTTGTCCTTTAGATTTCCATGAGGCCGGGATGCTCCTGTGGGAATCTCAGGACACCCGTGCTAAGAGTACATTCTTACAGAAATATTTTCATTTGCTTCTGCCATTCACCTCCACGGCTCCATCAACTCAGAACTCTGTACATGAACTTCTCAGCTCCATGGGGCCCAGGACATGCAAATGTGAATTCAGACACAAAGTTTGTTTGAGGGAGATGTGGCTTCAGCCCTCAGGGAAGCCTTTTTCTCCGCCTGGCTCTGAAGCAGGTATAGCGTTTCCTAGAAGCTCGCCCGCAAGCCTCTGCTGCCCTGTCTGTGGGACGATGACACCACCCTGCCGTCTCTGTGTGACTGTCCCTGCTCACGTCCGCAGCAGAGGTGAGTGCAACCCAGGGACGCCGTGGCATCGCATTAGGCACAGGCGCCCCTGGGACAGTGGCTCCTTCTGGGCGGTCCCCTGGGCAAACTCACATGGAGCAGAATGTCAGATGGGCCCAGACAAAATGCAGCACGGGCCAGAGCAGTCTCGTTGCCACAGCCTCACCCAGCGAAGGCTGACTCGGCAGGAGGGTGTGTAGAGCTGACCCTCGCTGGCCACCCTGCAGGCCTACAGCGGTCCTGGTGCTTTGGGGGGGGGTCCCAGTTTCAGCTCTTCATCTTGTTTGAATCCAAGAACCTGTCTGTCCTAATGGAAATTAGGGGCACCTGCGGGGCTCAGTCAGCTGAGCGTCTGACTTTGGTCATGATCTCAGGGTCCATGAGTTCGAGCCCCGCATTGGGCTCTGTGCTGACAGCTCGGAGCCTAGAGCCTGCTTCAGATTCTGTGTCTCCCCTTCTCTCTGCCCCTTCCTTACTCATGCTCGGCCTCTCTCGGTCTCAAAAACAAATAAACACTAAAAAAAAGCATTTTTAAAAAAGCAGACTTTACGGGGCGCCTGGGTGGCTTAGTCGGTTAAGCGTCCGACTTTCCCTTAGGTCATGATCTCGCGGTTCGTGGGTTCGAGCCCCGCGTCGGGCTCTGTGCTGACTGCCAGCTCAGAGCCTGGAGCCTGTTTCAGTCTGTGACTCCCTCTCTCTCTGACCCTCCCCTGCTCACACTGTCTCTCTCTCTCTCTCCTAGAAATAAATAAAACATTAAAAAAAAAACTTTAAAAAAAATAAAAAAATTAAAAAATTAAAAAGCAGACTTTTAATACTGTATGTGTAATACATATTTGGGAGGAGAGAAAATGATAAAAATGTCCCTGAAGAAAGAATGTGAAAAGTTTCATGGGAACATGAAGAAACAAAGTTCCCATATCCAGGCGCTTACTATTATATCTTCCTCTATTTTGGAGGAGGGGGTGTCTAGAAATCAAGGTGAGGGGCCCCAGGGTGATTCAGTCGGTTGAGTGTCCGACTCCTGACTTCGACTCAGGTCATGATCTCACGGCGCGTGAGTTCCAGCCCCACGGCGGGCTCTGTGCTGACAGTGCAGAGCCTGCTTGGGATTCTCTCCCTCTCCCTCGATCTCCCCCTCCCTGCTCGTGCTTTCTCTCTCTCTCAAAATAAATAAATAAACATTTTTTTAAAAGATGGATTTGCATAGCTTTTTCACGGTTTCATCCTATGTAATCAAGGGCCAGCCTGGAAAACACAGGGTTTGGATCTGTGAGCAGCACATGAATCATCACCGGGTCCGCGAGCCAGGACTCGAAGGCAGGTACGCGAAGGTGGCTCTCGGTTCTTCAGAGGCTCTGGGACCACCATCCTGCAGGACCCCCACCACCACCCCCGGCTTGCAGATGCCATCACTGGTCTCTGCCCCGATCCCAGTTCTCACTGCTCCTTCAAGCGCTGGCGGCCATGCGCCTCTTTCTGGGGTCCTGTCTGGGCAGTCATGTCTCCTGCTACAACACAGACCCCCTGCCTGTGGGCTCTCCGCTGGCTCCGCACATGCGTGGGAAGTGTGGAGTCCAGGGCAAGCGTTGGCCGGGCTAAAAACCCCAGAGTCTCCTCTGGGCAAATATTCAGGTCACTTCCAGACTGTTCCCTCTCTCCTCCATGGAGTTACTCTCAGCTTCTGGAAGGTTCCTGTATCAGCTCCACACCCTGCATACCGAGAGGCAGCTGCCAACCCCCGTGGCCACTGCTGAAGGCTGTCACCACCCTCCTGTGGCCTGGGCACTGGTTCTGCTCACACCATGGGCTCTTCAGGACGCCTCTGTCCCTTCAAGGCAGGGTCCCCACAGCCAGCCCGGGGAGGGCCTGCTCTGTGCTCCCTCCCCAGACCCGAGGGCCCCTGCATTGCTTTCCCTGATCCCCCCCTCTGACTCGCCCTCCCCCCATGCTGACTTCCCTCTGGGACTCGGAGAGAACAGAGGCTGTCCCAGGCCCGTCTGCTCCTGAGCTCCAGCCCAGCCTTGTGGGCTCTCAGGGCACCAGCTCCCACGGTGGCTGCTGACACATACTTGGATCTGCCTGGGCCGGTTGGGTCGGGGGTAACGTTCCCCAGTCTGAATGCACTGGGAGCCCATCGCGTAGGCCTCTCCTGACGTGAGTACATGTTTACCTGCCCGGCATCCCTGGCACGTGCCAGAAACTGCCTTCACCGGTCTGCAGTAACCCCGACTGACCCCCAGGGTCCTCACCCTGCTCTAGAATGCGCGTCTGTCCTCTTGGCCAGTCAGGAGATTCCAGAAACTATGTCCCGTGTGGCACTCTGGGCCGCGGGACCTATATAAGGTGACAGCTGCCTTTCTTGCTATGCGAGGCCAACCCCTCGAGACCACAGATAATGTGGAGGCACACAGAGCCCCGGGATGGAGAGAGAGGAGCTCAGACCACATGTCTATACCTGCTGGATGCAGCCATGCCTGAAGACTTATCAGTCATATGAGATAAAGGCACTCCTTTTCTTAAAGTAAATTTTAGTTCAGTTTCTGCAACTGGAAAGGGCTGAATATAGCACTGGTTCTAAAGATGTGTATAATACCCCTTAGCTATTTAGATTTTTATGCTCGATTTTAAAAATGAGATATATACAGAAGAAAAAATATAAAAGATGACATAAATTAAGTGGATAGATACTTGAAACTAGTTATTTTAGTCTGTTCTCCAGATAAAAATTTTTCATTATTTAAATTTTTTATCTCATTATTTTTCTTTATTTACATTTAAGGTAATTATTATATTTACCCTCAAATCTCTGAAAAAATAAGGTTCAAAGATTACTGAGGGCCACATCACATTCCATGTAAGAAATTATCTATTTGTAGGGGCCTTTGGGCGGCTCAGTCATTGAGCATCTGACTTGGACTCAGGTCATGATCTTGTGGTTTAGTTCAAGCCCCATGTCAGGCTCTGTGCTGACAGCTCAGGGCCTGGAACCTGCTTTGGATTCTGTGTCTCCCTCTCTCTCTGCCCCTCCCCTGCTCATGCACTGTCTCTCTCTCTCTGTCTCAGAAATAAATACTAAACATTAAAAAAAATTTTTTAAGAAATTATCTATTTGTAAAGAATTTTTCTCCCTGTAATGCCTTTGTTCATCCCCTTCATTCATTCTTTCACTGAAGGAAATCAGGGAATTCACCACACAATTAAATGTCCCACATTTACACCAAGAAAAGATTACTGTCTGCAGTGTTTTCCTAAAGAAACATTTCTCATTGAATTGTAATAAATGTTCAAAACCCTGTGCAGATCAGTCATTTACAAGCTGGCGAACGGTCAAAGGTCCCTCTGCGCTCAGTAAAAGCTGCATCTTATGCCTCCTGCGAAACGCAAGCCGGCGAGCTGGCCGCGGGGCGGACATCCCGGGTGAGGGGCCTGGGCCTCGAGCGGCCGACATCTGTGTCCCGTCACACGGGAACCCCGACGTCCTCGGACTCCCCTCCAAACCACGCAAGGTGGCGTCACCATGACGGCCCCACGGGGAGCTCGTGAGCGGCCAGGTCACGGCGGCCACGCCCCGGCTCACGGCGGCCACGCTCCCGGTCACCTGCTGCAAGTCCCCTTCTCCGCTCAGTCGAAGTGCCTCGTCTTCTTCTTCCGTGACTCTGTTTATCCTCAGATATTTGCCCTTGTTCTGTCTGCACCACGCATTTGGACTTCGAAGTCCATTTGAATTCCAGGGTGTCGTTGATGCCATCTGTCCAGTTTCATCCATAAATTACTCCTGGACCCTCGATTCCATCCTAAGCTTTTCATGAAAACAACTGGGGAAATGCAGTCCTTCGCGTCAAGAAAGCAGGAGCAGAAGCTTCCTCCTCCCGCCTGGATTTCCCCGCACTTCCCAGCCGGAGGGCTGAACACCTGACCCTTCCAGGGCCGGGGCTGCGGGTGGCTCCCGACCGCCCAGCTCTGCTGACTGGCCCACATGGCCCGTATGGGGACCGCGACGGACCATGTGCACCACCACAGCGTCCGAGGAGACCCAGGACATGGACAGCCTGGGCGGGCGTGAGGACAGCTGGGAACCCAGCCGGGGCACGCCCACACCAGCAGGTGCACAGGCCGCCCTGAGCCTTGACCTTCTCACCCAGGACAAGAACGACCGCTTCAGGACTGCATTCCCTTGGAATCGTCTGTCTCTCACTACGTCACCCAAGCCCCCTGAGTATTCCATGTGTGGACAAAACTATGTAAATAGTAAACATGTGAACTGCATACGGAGGGGCCTATCTTCCGATGTGCTTTCCATGAGGAGAGACAAACCCTATTTACGGAAAGTAAGGTGTAATAAGGACTTAGCACAATGACAAGTAGAGGAAGTGTTTCTGCATGTTTAGAAACTCACAGAATAACAGAGCTGGGGAAACTTAATAAAGCCCCCTTTCCGTCCCCCTGTCCTGCCTCAGTCTCCCCAGCACGCACCTCCACACACGGACACTGGACGGCAGGCGAGGGCTGGCCCAGAAAGGCCCTGATCTCCCCGTTCCTATGCGTGCAAGCCGACCATAGAATACCAGCCTCAGTACAGACGCTCTCCCATACGCCCACTCTCTTCTTTTCATCTGCAGTTTGAAGAAAGAACGGCTGTCCACGTGATCGAGCTTGCTCTGAGCAATGGTGGAGAGCCAGGACGCCTTTCCGTCTCATATTGGCATGGGGGAGTCACCTCCAGACTGCAAGTCTCAAAATCCTTCAGGAAAGTCTAAGCCCTAAGGAAAGTTCGCCCAGTTCCGTAACAACGACAACGCCACTGAGAAGTGTGGGTAACGACATGAAGGTTGACTTGCCCTCAATGGAAAGTCGTGGATGTTGGGCTTTTCCCTCTTTGGTGACTAAGTAGATGACGCAACAGGGCAGCTCTGAGCAGAAAGGGGCTGGGGTCAAGGGTCAAGAGCAGCCGTGACACCCACCCCGATTGGACAGACTCCCTGTCCCGTGGGTGGTAACGATTTCTGGAGGCACCAAGCGTCCGTACCTGGCCGAGTGCACAGAGCGTGTTGTCACACGGTCAGTGCCTCGGTGTAGAGGTGGGATGTCAGCAAAGGCTCGACACCGTCCTGGTCACGGACACTCGCACTGGCAGAGCCTTGCTCACCCTGTGCCCTCGTGATCTATTTGTCCAGTGGGTGTCGAAAAGCTTTCAAACAGCCCGAGGTGGGTTCTTGTGCCTTGACTTTGTTTTCCTTGAGGACAGAGTGGACCTCAAAGGTTATGGGGACAGAAACTACCAGGAAGTGGTTTTCCAGTAAGCAGTTTGGGTTGGGAAGTTTATGGACAGCCCTCTGTTTAGTGAGGGAAACTTATTCACCTCTGTTGTTTCTCTGTATAAATGTTTACTTAGGACAGTTGAGCATTGCCGATAAATCCAACTTTGGTCTCACAGAGAGGTGTGCACATAGAGACTCGGCGGCCCTTCTCAGAAGTTAAGGCTGGGGAGGTTCAGAGAAACGGTCCCGGAAGCACCAGGGTCTGGGGTGGAGGGTCTGCAGGCTCCCTTCCGTCTCGCCCCACGGAGCCAGGCACCTCCTCCGCTTCCTGGGTCCCTGGCCCTGCCCCGGCCACAACACCCATGTCCACGGCCGCCTCGCCCCAGGGCAGCGGGAAGGGGGCTGGGTGAGCACCGTGGCTGCTCTAAGCCCCAGGGGAGCTGACTTCCTTGTTCCATGACCCCACCAGCTGCTCCTTCCTCAGTAGAACAGAAGTCACAGAGGTCACAGTAGCCGGCACGCGCGACGCTGTTGTGAAGAGCCAATGAGCTGTATGCGTGTCCAAGGTATCAAGAACAGTGCTTGCTTATCCTGAGTACGGAATAAATGCTGCTTACAGGTTGCCTATCAATTCGTGCTGTAAATGCTGCATTTTGAGATACTTGCTTCCGTCACTAGAGTATTTATCACCCTCACTCTATTTATGACGTAATTACTGCTCAGTGTAAGCGGCCAAGAAACCAATGGCACCAAATCTCGGAGGATTCAAGGATTTCCTACAGAGCCGTCTCTAGAACCCGTCAAGTTTTACTGTCACTCCAAATTCATGCACTGAAATTTAAGTTAAAGGGGATTTCCATTCCCTAGGCTGGTGCCCCCCACAATGGGAGGAGTAGCCTGGGAATGTGCACATCCAGGAGAAGGTGGCATGTGCAGGGCGTGTTCAGGGGCACACGCAGTGGCTGGACGAAGACGGCGGACGGAGTGCTGTGCCCCCATCTCCTAAGTTTCACGGCGCAGAGCTCAGGGTCATTCTAGGTGGCATAGGGAGCAGCTGCGGAAGCAGCTGAGGGACAGAGACAGGGGCCTGGGGACCAGGGGACCAGCCCGGGGCACTGGCCATGTGGCATCACGGATGCACCAAACACCACCGAGCTTCAAAAGGGTTCATGTTGTCTCATGTGAATTTCAGCTCAAATTTTTATATCTTTTTTTTTATATTTATTTATTTATTTTTGACAGATGCAGAGTGAGAAAGCACAAGCAGGGGAGGGGCAGAGAGAAAAAGAGAGTCCCAAGCAGGCTCCGCACTGTCAGCGCAGAGGCTGACTCGGGGCTCAAACTCAGGAACCCCGAGATCATGACTTGAGCCAAAACAAGAGACAAACTTTTAACCGACTGAGACACCCAGGTGCCCCTCAGCTCAAAATTTTTGAAAAGACAATGTATCTACCCCAAAAGTAGTTAAATAAATACAGGATCCCTGGTCTGTCTTTATTGCGGGTTTTTACGGTGTGCCTCAGTTTCCTGTCACCGAGAGGAAAGTAACCTGATCTTGCAGAATATGCCCCAAATCTGTGCCCACTGACTGTCGTCTGGTCCACTCTGGGAGGAAGTGACTTCTCATGCCCCCTAGTCATCCTCCGAGGGTGGGGACCTGCTTGGGAAGTGGCTCTCCGTCACTGCCCTCACTGTCCCTGGCGAAAGCACGCGGCTCTGGGTGGGGCTCGAGGCACCCAGAGGGTCGGCACCTGTCGGGGGTCCCTGTCTCCGGGCTGCTCTTAAATACGAGGAGAATGAAGGGCCACCTTGTCCATGGCAGGGTCCCCACACGGAACCCTCAGCACACACGCCCACCTCACCCCGCACGGTTACCTCTTCAAACACACTGTGGAAATTCCTTCTTTACAAACAATGTTTGCATCCTCCTTCCTTATTCTACTGCTACTGGTTCTGCGTTTGTGGTTTATTTAAGTTCCAAACTCAATAAAAAATCAAGAGGCAGTTAGTAAGGCCGAAAGTCTTAACGAGACTATGATTTGAGTGAAAAGTGTTGAATAGTGAATCCTGGGGAGTGAAACACAGACAAAGGGCCTATTACAGCCTGAATATTTATTCCACTGAAAACATGTTTTCTTGGATCTAATTAAACCACACTTAAGAATGTATGAAAATCTCAGATTAAATACCTAGGAGATTTCACAAACCACTGCAGCTTAGTAAAAAGATAATGAATTATGGAACCAGAAAAAATCTGGGTTAGACTTTCTTCGGTCACATTGTGACCCTCGAACTTTGAGCAAGTCCATTCTTACAAACATGCAATGACAGGTACTATAAACAATCATTTTTAACCTTTACGTGCCTTATCTTACCTACATTATCCGATTATTCTTCAAAACCACTTTATGAAGTCATCTCCTCTTGAGATAGCAAAAAAGTCTCCCAGTCTGTCTGTTCCTCTGTCTGTAGAACGGCAGCTGGACCACCAAAGACCACCAGCTGTAACTAAGAGACCTGCCCCCAGCTGGTCACAATGCCTGTGTAATAACACGTATAAAAATTAGCAAGGAATTTTTCTGCTAACTGTGGATAGAGCGCATGTCCACGTGGGAGTGTGGTTGGTGAGAACAAAGTCACTGCATGTAACGTGACGCCCGGTGCTTGTTCGCCCAAACAGCTGTAGGAGAGTCGAATGCCAACCCTAGCAGTAATGACAAGGTATCGACCAATATTAAGACTGTCAGCTTCAGACCTACGGCCTTCAAGTTTGTTGATGCCTTTTCCAAAACTCCATTCTTCCCTAAGCCCCGCCCAGTAGTTCACAGGGGAGAGGGATGGCACCCTAATGCAGATCTGAGTGGCCAGAGCCTACTTAGGAGGTCACGGATGCTAATGACCCTGGGACAGGAGCTGCCGACACAAATTCTGGGTCGATGTCACCAGGGAGGGTGCCCTCTGGGCGCTGTCAGCCAGCTAGGATGGGTTTTGCTCCTCCAGAGAAAGCACTGGTCACTGGTCAGTGCATGCTCTCTAGCTGGAAGCACGCAGGGTGACAGCCAGCAAAGGGGAGACCTCCACGCTGGTCATCACAGCTGGGGATTGATGGTGACAACATGTCTCCTAAGTTGTGGAGGTACAGTCACTGTTCCAGCCGCATCCACTCAAGCACCTTCTAGACATCTCCACTGACAAGGGTCAGCCAACCAAGACTTCTGAAACCCATCTGACTTTGAAAGGCCCACGAGCTGCCCAGGATGTCAGAAATCAGTAACATCTCCCTCCTTTTCAGTCGGAAAGTCAAGACTCTGATCTTCAGCACCTTCCTGCACTCGGATCTTCCTGTCCAGTTTGGGCCTCTGGTAAATGAAGAAGCAGCTCCTCCTCGTCCCCAGTGGACGTCACAAAGCCCTGACACAGTTGTGACAGTCCCACAGCGTGGTTATGATTGAAAGCCACCCTGGCTTCCTGCCGGCTCCCAGTAGGTGTCATTCCCCCTCCTGATGCTGATGGGGGCCTGGGGGCAACGAGGGGCAGAGTGGTCCTGAGTGCACGTCCCGCCCCCACTTTACTCCCGGGGGCTGCCTCTTCCCACTTCCCCCCACTCATGCAGACAGACCGCCAGCCCTGCTGACACGCAAGGCTGATCCCTTTGTGCGCACTGCTGACCTTGTCCCCAGCCAGCTCTGCCGCCGCCGCACCACACAACGCGAAACCTCACAGCTCAGAGGCTTTCTGCAAGACGTGCGTCTTTCTCTAAAAGTCAGCCTACTCTGGAGGGGTCGGGCTCCCCTGTCCCCCAACTCCCCCCGTCTAAGATCCAACCGAGAGCTCAGAGGGCCGCTGTCCTCACTGCGGGGACGAGAGGCCAGCCCCGAAGCACAGTGACCTTGTGCAGAGCTGATGTCTATCCAGCCTGGGCGCTCCGGCTGGCGGGGTCACATAAGGAACAGGAGGGACAGGAGGTCTGTGTGGAAGGATGCCCCTGCCACATGGGGCTGCACACCAACGTGCCGGCGTCACGGCCCCGATGCTCGTGACAGAGGGAGACGGGCGGGGCTGGTGCATCTGGAGGACCGACGTTCTCATGGAAATACTGTCAGTGATGAGACAGGATTCTAATCTGTTACTTGACATCATGGCATCACCCAATGACAGATTCATTGTTCCCCGGTTCTGGGGTCTCATCACACGTGGGGTGTGCCTGCGCCCTGTTAAGGCTGGGAGAGGCAGGACCGAAAGAGCACAGCCACGGGCCTGCCACCCTCTTGGAACATGCCGGAACCTGATCTCAGACGTGCACCCCCCGTGCGCACATGCTTGTAACACTGACTGTGGGGAAGGGGTGTACCCAGAGCAGGGCCTCCGGAGCCATCGTGGCGATGGTAACGCACGTCAGCATGGGGTCAGCACTAGGCGTAGCGGGAAAGGGCTTGGACTCTGCATGAGGCAGAAGTGGAACCTATCCTTGCTTACTTTCTTTTTTATTTTCAAATATAGTTTATTGTCAAGTTGGTTTCCATACAACACCCAGTGCTCATCCCCACAAGTGCCCTCCTCCATGCCCATCACCCCCTTTCCCTCCCCCCACCCCCATCAGCCCTCAGTTCGCTCTCAGCATTCAAGAGTCTCTCATGGTTTGCTTCCCTCCCCCTCCCCCACTATTTCCCCATTTCTTCCTCTCCCCCCTCCCCCACTATTTCCCCATTTCTCCCCCGACCCCCTTCCCCTCCCCCGTGGTCCTCTGTTAAGTTTCTCCTATTCAACTTATGAGTGCAAACATGTGGTATCTGTCCTTCTCTGCCTGACTTATTTCGTTCAGCAGAACACCCTCAAGTTCCATCCACGTTGCTGGAACACATGACCAGATTTCATTCTTTCTCATCTCCATGTAGTATTCTATCGTATAGATAACCCACATCTTCTTGATCCATTTGTCCGTTGGTGAAATCATGGAAAGAGCCTAAATGTCCTGGCTTACATTCTGGGTGTCTAGGACACCCTACTCAGTTTTTCTAGGCCTCAGTTAACTCAGCTGTAAAAAGGCTTGTTTTCGCTATTACAGGAACTCACGCGTGACTTGGGCCTGGCACATGGTCACACTCAGAAGTTAGCAGCAGCCAGAGCCTCAAGAGCAGGCGCCCCAAAGGCCCAGCATTAAGTGACTGAGCTGCAGACAGTGCCGGCTGGTCAGTCAGGTGTGTGGATGCCCACGCCAGAGGTGGGGGGCAGGGAGGTAGCCACAGAGTTGCGGGGGCACCATTATGTGACCACTGCCTCGGCCAGAGGAAGACAGAAGGACCATACATGGGTGTCCCCAGAGAGGATGCACACCTGCAAACAAGTTCAATGTCATGACCTGAATAGAAGATTCTTGCTTCCAAAGAGAGGGACTGAAAGCAGAACCACATGTATGTAAAGGTCATCCAGACACACACCCCTAATTAAGGTCAGACAGGTTGTAGCCTCCCACATGCCACCTGATGACGCTAATGACCCTGAAAACAAGTACATGTGGAGTTCTGGGCAAACCCTTGAACTGTGCGTACAGGTCTGTAGAAACTTAACTTCACTGGGGCGCCTGGGTGGCTCAATCGGTTGAGCGTCTGACTTCGGCTCAGGTCATGATCTCAGGGTTCGTGGGTTCAAGCCCCGCGTCGGGCTCTGTGCTGACAGCTCAGAGCCTGGAGCTGCTTCAGATTCTGTGTCTCCCTCTCTCTCTGCCCCTCCCCCACTCATACTCTGTCTCTGTCCCTCAGGAATAAATAAATATTTTTTTAAAATGAGAGAATCTTAAAAGTAGGGCAGGGTGCAATTTCAGGGCAAATGACAGAGCCAGGAACTCCACATGACGTTCACCCAGGAAAGTAACTGATAGGCTGACAAAAAAGTGTCAAAACCAACTTTTTCAGAGCTCTGGAGTCTAATCAAGGGTCTAAAACAACCAGGTTTTGTTCCAGATGGACAACAGCTGGGTTTTGGTGAGAGAACTCTGGTATTTTACGGCCCCTGCTGCCAACTGTCGCTGGCCAGCTGGGGAGCCAGTGGGGGACGAACCTTGAGGACCACAGTCACCTCCATAAGTAGCTGGTGCCACAGGAAGCAGCCCACGTTACTCTTGAGGACAGTGGTTTCGCATCTGCAATGTCTGTGGCTCCCTCAGGATCAGCCCCAAGGCTGTCCGGGTCTCCCCTGCCTTGGGGGTCCTCACGGCACATGGAGGTTCCCAGGTAGTGTTTGTGGAAAGCATTTAAAGGCAAATAAATTAGCCATTGCCACATGGGGCGAAGGATCACACTTGAGGCGAGCAAGAGACAGACTGACACCCTGAGAAGGAAGATGCTGGAAAACAGATCCATGGGAGGAATATGGACTTTGAAGGTATCCGTGTATACCGGGGCACATGCACACCCAGCACTGGGGGCGCTCAGAAAAGAACTGAGGGGTCCCTGAGCTCTAACCCCGTCTGTGCCACAGAGAAGCAAGACTGAGGCAAAGCAGCAGGCAGGCTACGGCTCGCGGAGGGCCGTCCAGCACAGACCCGATCTGTGAGGACTAGGAGAGACGTGTTTTCTTGGCCACAGGAGTCACCGTCTGAACGCTAGCCGTCTGCTCGTTAACCAGGCACAGGCGGCAGTGGACAGACGCAGACAAGAAGGCAGGGTTTCCTAAGCTACCATGGGAGCCACTCAACAAACAAACAGCATCAGAAAATGCGCGACAAAGAGCAAGGGCAAATCTCGGAGAAAAGAGAGAATCTTATTTCCCCAGGTGCCTCATCATAATATTCAAACTGTCCAGTTTCCAGCAAAAAATTACAAGACACACAAAGAAACAGAAAGTATGGTCTCTTCACAGGAAAAAATTAAGTAATGGAAACTTCCCTGGAGGGAGCCAAGACACTGGACTCACTAACAAAAGACTTTAAACTGACTTCTTAATTATCCCCTAGAGTGAGAGGAACAAGGAGGGTAAGGTGTCTCCAAGTAGAGATATCGGTAACGGGAGGGAAGGCGTCAAAAAGAACCGCGTAGAAAGTGTGGACCTGAAAAGTACCATGACTGGAATGAAAAACCCTCTAGTGATATACAAAGATATTCAGATTGACAGGAAAAAATAAAGCTGACTTTATTCACAGATGACATAATTGTCCATACAGAAAACCCACACATTCCCAAGGAATTCCCAGAAAATGGCCGGAGATAGTACGTGTTTGGCCAGATCACGGAATGCAAGGCAAATATACGAATGACCGTCATTGTCCTTTATATCAGAAGTAAACAATTAAGATTTTAAACTAAAAAAGTAAAACAAAATGCCGTTTAGATCAGTAGTTGAAAATTAACGAATACAGGGCAGCTGGTGGCTCCGTCGATTGAGTGTCCGACTTCTGCTCAGGTCATGATCTCACACTTCATCAGTTCAAGTCCTGCCATCAGGTTCCCGACTGACAGCACAGAGCCCACTTTGGATCACTGATCCTCCTCTCTCTGCCCTACTCCCACTCATGCTCTCTCTCAAAAATAAATAGGCATTTAAGAACGGGCGGGGGGTGTCCTGGGTGGCTCAGCAGGTTAAGCATCTGACTTTGGCTCAGGTCATGATCTCACGGTTCATGAGTTCGACTCCTGTGTCAGGCTCTGCACTGACGGCTCAGAGCCTGGAGCTGCTTCAAATTCTGTGTCTCCCTCACTCTCTGCCCCTCCCTGACTGATGCTCTGTCTCTCTCTCAAAAATAAACATTAAATTTTTTTAAATTAATTCAAGTTAGTTAATATATGGCTTAAGAATGGTTTAGGAGGAGAACCCAGTGATTCATCACTTATGTATGACACCCCGTGCTCCCAGCAGTGCCTTTCTTAATGCCCATCACCCACTTAGCCCCTCCGCCTCCCCCTCCCATCCACTCTCAGTGTGTTCTCTGTATTTAAGAATCTGTGATGGTTTGCCTACTTCTCTGTTTTTGTCTTATTTTTCCTTCCTTTCCCCTAGGTTCATCTGTTGTGTTTCCTAAATTCCACATATGAGTGAAATCATATGACATTTGTCTTTCTCTGCCTGACTACTTCCCTTAGCATAATGCATTCTAGTTCCACCCACACAGTTGCAAATGGCAAGATTTCACTCTTTCAGATCGCCAAATAGTATTCCATTGTATACATAAACTACATCTTTATCCATTCATCAGTCGATGGACATTTGGGCTGTCTCCATACTTTGGCTACTGTCAACACCACTGCTATGAACATAGGGGTGCATGTGCCCCTTTGACTCAGCACTCCTGTATCCTTTGGGTAAATTCCTGGTAGTGCAATTTCTGGGTCATGGGGTAATTCTATTTTTAATTTTTTGAGGACCCTCCATACTGTTTTCCAGAGTGGCTACACCAGTTTGCAAAAGGCGCCCCTTTTTCCACCTCCTCACTGGCATCTGTTGTTTCCTGAGTTGTTAATTTTAGCCCCTCTGACCCGTGTGAGGTGGCATCTCAGTGTGGTTTCGATTGGCATTTCCCTGATAATGAGTAATGTCGAATATCTTTCATGTCCATTAGCCAGAAAAGTGTCTATTCAGGGACTCGTTGTTTCATCTTACAGGGCCCAATAAAATGAAAACTCTATCTAAAAACTATTATTGGTAGAAATTCCTGTTGTATGAAAAAATAAGTGAAAATCATGCAAATGGAAAGTCCTTGAAAATGTCATCAAAGCAAAACTTGAGGTTCGACCCTAAAACAGTGGGATTCTGTATGCGGGCAACGTGTGCTTGGAAGCTGCTCGAGCCTCTGACCCCCGGTCCTCACATCCCTCCTTCACTCCCGGCGCAGGACATGAAACAGAGACCTTGGGCCCAAACCTGACTCAGGCTTGAGGATAAATGATGCCCTCATCTCCTGTCGGCTTCACCGCTAAGTGCACTTCCCGTCCTATCAGAGAAGTCGGCAAGTGCCTCGGCCCCTGAAAATTCTTCGTTCTAGAAGCAGATACGTCGTAGTTATGCCAAGTGGTCTCCGAGCTTCTGACCTCTGCCTGGCTGCTTCCTCGGCCCACAGAGGAAGACCAAGTCACCCTGAATGAAACTCGACCTTCAGTCTGCCTCCCTCCAGGCTGACGTCCATCTCCGCTCCACCGTCTGACTTCTCAGCCTAACGTGAGCTACACACCCTGTTTTATTCAACCATCACCCATCAGAACTGCCCTGTCCCTTCACGGGAATAGGTGCCTGGAGCCTTGGTGACCTCAAGGAGAGCAGACCCAGGATACTGTACAAGCAATAAACGAGCCTGTGTTTGATAGCGCCATTGAAATATGAGCCCTAACTATGGGGCGCCTGGGTGGCTTAGTCGGTTAAGCGTCTGACTTTCGCTTAGGTCATGATCTCGCGGTTCGTGGGTTCGAGCCCCGCGTCGGGCTCTGTGCTGACTGCCAGCTCAGAGCCTGGAGCCTGTTTCAGTCTGTGACTCCCTCTCTCTCTGACCCTCCCCTGCTCACGCTCTCTCTCTCTCTCTCCTAGAAATAAATTAAAAAAAAAAAAAAAAATTAAAAGAAATATGAGCCCTAACTGACCCTTCTGGGAGTGGTCAGACCACGCTGTGCGTGTATGGTGACAAGGATGATGATCAATGACAAAACCTTAAGGAGTACTAAGACATAAGGAATAAGAATATGAGAAACCAAGAAAGTGACTTGAGTCATAGATGTAGGAGAATGAATGGGGGCACAGAGAGAGAGAAGTGTGGCATGGTCACAGAGAGGAGAGAACTGAGACATACAGACAATGACAATCCTGTGAACGTTTTCAGGGCCCAGAAGAGTGAGGGTTGATCCAAGTGGCTACTGATTACATAAATGTCAGCTTCAGGGCATTTTCTCTTTTTTAAGTTTCTCTATCTGGGGAGAGGGAGGGAGAGAGAGAGTGGGAAAGGGGCAGAGAGAAAGGAGACAGAGAGAGAATCCCAAGAAGGCTCCACACTATGCGAGCAGAACCCAACATGGGGCTCAAACTCACAGACCGTGAGATCATGACCTGAGTAGAAATCAGGAGCGGACACTTAAGCCACTGAGCCACCTGAGTGCCCCCTCAGTGCATTTTCTTTGAATAATGACAAATACAGCAGCCATAAAACTATGTATTCTGCTTTTATTCACTCAGTCCTGAAAGAGTTTCTGACCCTCCTCTGTGTCCCCCTTAGCTATTATTTTTATTCCATTAAGTGGACAGATAACAACTTACTTACTCATCCTCCTGTTGTTAAATATTTATATATCTAAAAAATAAATTTTGAAAGTAAGGTCACAATGAACAATTGGGCTTATAGAAATCATTTCTTGGGGCACCTGCAGTCTGTTGAACGTTCGACTTTGGCTCAGGTCATGATCTCATGGTTCGTGGGTTCACGCCCCACACCAGGCTCCGTGATGACAGCTCAGAGCCTGGAACCTGCTTTGGATTTTGTGTCTCCCTCTCCGTCTGTCTGCTCCTACCCTGCTTTCACCTTGTCTCTCAAAAAAATAAATAAACATTTAAAAAAAGAATTGAATATTGTTTATAATATCTTTTTTAAAAAGGAAAAAAAGGAATCATTTCTGGCAATGGCTTATTTAGGATAGATGCTTAGAAGTACAGCAATTTTGTGCATGGTGCTTAGAGCCACCGGCAATTATGTCATCAAAAATTAAAGCAGTTCTATTACTTTCTGCTAATTTAATATCTCTACTCCTTTTATTTATTGAGGTCGTTTGCCAACTTCATCACAAGCTGTGAAATAAGCATCTCACATTTCCTGACCTACTGTCTTAATCAGCTCATTACAATGAAGTTCACCTTAATTACTCATCACATATTAGTACAATAATAAACCCTCTCCATGATGTGGCCAGTCGACTGGTTAATAGAGTAACTGGGAGCTACTCCGAGATGAGCATCTTCCTGTATTTTGAAAAAATGGCACATGGATTCATTCTCTGGCACAGGTATATTCCGATACTGTGATCTCCATGAGCTCAGGTAAAGAACGTTTCTTGGGATGATTTAAAGCAGAAAAGTATAAAGATTTCTGCAAAATGAAAACTAGATGAGCCTTTGTTTTGATGTTTTATAAGATGGTGTGTTTTTACTCCCAATTCTGAGTTTTCATTCTAAATTTCTAGATGACACTATTAATATTTCCCTTAATTCTTTTCAATAGAGGAATGTATCCTCATTGGTAGCCTATAAAAACATACCGCTAAAGGGGAAAAAATGGAAAAAATGGGCCATGCTCATTTCCTACACCCTGACTACCCCTGGGATACTTGGTGGGAAAAGAAAGTAACTCACACACGTTGCAATGAAGGACCTTCAAGGGGAGGCACCTATGCTGGTGAATCCATAGAGACAGCAAGCAGATCAGGGACGGGCCAGCCAGCGCCCACCAAATAGGTGGATTGTTTGGGGGGACAGACGCTCGGTCCGGGCAGCGAAGCTACTCTGGGAACGACAGCAGAGATGAGCACACACACTGTGCGCCTGAGATGACTAGAAGGGTGGATGTGATGTGCGCTCCACCCAAATAAAATACACTCAAAACACTGCCAACACAGGGCACCTGGGGGCTCAGCGGGTTACGTGTCAGACTCTTGGTTTCAGCTCAGGTCACGATCTCACGGTTTATGAGTTCGAGCCCCATCCCGGGCTGCACGCTGACAGCCCAGAGCCTGCTTGGGATTCCCTCTCTCTCTCTTTCTCCCTCTCTCTCTCAGAATAAATAAATAAACTATAAAAACTAATGGTACCACATAAAAGGAACCCAAAAGAGGGTACAAAAGCCTCCTTCCCCTTAGTCTGTGCCTGGAAACAAGCACTGAAGTGGTTTCTCAAGTATTCTCTGAGGAAAATATTATATGCCATATCGTCCCTTACGTACAAATATATAGCATAAACGTATTTTATTTTCATGGAGAGGAAGATATCACATACAAGGATCTGGATTTTGCTTCTTTTTCCCTGTACATTGCTTGAAAATCTCTCTCCGTCAACAGATGGAAACCCTTCCCCTTTATCGCCTGTGCCGTTACTTATTACATGACTTAGCATAATTCACTTGACGGGGCTGCTCTAGTCTGCTGGTGCTGATATTTAGACTGGTTCTTGTCCACGTATGCACAGGATCTAGGACACATGATAGATGTTTCAAGAATTTTTAAATAATAACGATGCCAGGATGGAGGCAGTATTTCCATCTTCCAGGACAGACACTCCATCGCTGCTGTTGATGACGCTGAGGATGTTATCTCGCTAAGTGGCTATTTAGTTTCTCACACAGCCGTGTACTGAGAGGCAATTCAATCACATTCGAGGCTCCCTCTGGTTCGGCCTCAGTCAATAAAGCAAGAAATATTTATTGGGTGCCTGCGATGTATCTGTCTGTGTCCTAATTATTAGAACAACAGTGTTCAAAGTGATAAAGCCCCTGCCCGGAAGTGGTTTGAATTCTAAGAAGGGAAGACAGGCAAGCATGTGGGCGGTGATCACGGATGCCACCGAGGGGGCTGAGAGGATCCTGTCTCGGGTAGGAGGCCAGGAAAGCCTCTGTACAGAGGTGACAGTCGCTGTGCCCGCACACAGAGAAAACAACAGTGTACAAAGGTCTGGAAAGAACGTGTCAATCAGGAGACGGGAAGAGAGAGAGACCCAGACCCACAGTGGCCGACTGAGTGTCTGTCCTGGAAGGGAACCAAAGCAAGAGCACGTGAAGGCAGGTGAAGCTGAGGAGGTGGGTCCCTGGCGGTCCCCATGGTCTCTGAGGCCCTGGTGAGCTGCAGATGGTGCTCCGGCACCGGCGATGCCTCTGTAATGTCTAAGAGGAGAGTAACCGGAACTGGTCGCGGCCAAAAGTGCAGGCTAGTGTCCTCAGACAATGGGCCGTAGGGCGCAGGTGCCAACAGTCATGGCGAGTGATACAGTGGCTTCACTCAGACTGTAGCAATGAAGATGGGGAGGACCGGTCAGATTTGGAAGGTGGACAGTTCCAAGTTTTCTGGCCCAAAGAACTTGGACGCTGAGGTGGAGATGCCTGAAGGGGAATCAGCTGTTCTCATTGGGCACATTCAGGGCCACACGCTATGGACACGAGTGACTTGAGCCAGGTGCTTCTGTGAGTCAGGAGACAGAAAGGGAAATGGTGTCGGGAATCATCCCAAAGGCAGGCGGCAGCAGCTTGGGGAAGGCGTGGAAGGAGGTGAGGCTGGAGGAAGCAGCGGAGGAAGGACAGCAGCTTATGGAAAGGGTGAAGTAGGTGGGTGTCATGGAATCCCAGGGAAGAAGGTGGTTCGGGCAGAAGGGCTGCCACTGCTCCGCTTCTGTAGGGATCTTGTTACTCTGCTCTGTGCGCCCGTGAGGGCGCCATCTCTCCTGCTCACGTCAGGCCTGCCCGTCTAATGGCACATCCTGTCCTGCCCACTTCCTCATGCCCTCATCCTACTCAGGATGATTCCACCATGTTTGAAAGACTAACAGCCGAGGGCATTGGCTTAGAGAACTTGGGCTTTTCCGATAAGTCTTAAAACGTGCTGTCTGAACCTCGGGAGGGTCAATACTGGACTTTTATCCTTCTGTCAGGGTTACCTTTGAGTGTTAACGTGTTTTTGGCATGTTTTGCCACAATGATGCCTCCTTAATGGGAATGACATCTACGTTTGCCGCTCGGACCCCCTTGGCATCACTGTTGAGAAGCAAGTCAAGTCAGGAGAAACGTCAGCTCTTCCTGCCTCCGAGAAGACACTACCTACGGGGTTGTGATTAACAAGGCAAGTAGCAGTGGCCATGGGGACAGACCACACCTTCAGCTCACGTTTTGTGAGGTAACTGACGCCAGAATCGGCTAGATGGGAACTGAAATCATCACTGATCAACCATGAAGTGTCCACTGAACGGTTACTCCTCACTAACCACATAATATGTGTTTTGTGTGGTCTATTCTGTCGTCAGTCAGATGTGCGGGTCTCCTCTGAGTCTGCACCTTTCGTTTTACTGTGCTCAGAACCCTCATACTTAACTCCTTAATATTGTGACCTTCATTTTTTATCAAAAAGCTAAGAAACCTATTGCTTCTTGTTATTAACTTTTATTTTCATTTTAAACTTTTAGTTATTACTAGAAAACTTTCTAGGATTCCGTTAGAAGCTAACCACCATTTTATGGCTTTATTGTTTTATGAAATTATTATTCAAATTGATATTCTGAGAAGTACCAATTTGTTAATTGATAAATGCAGACATAAATGGGGCGCCTGGGTGGCTCAGGCAGTTAAGCGACCGACTTCGGCTCAGGTCATGATCTCACAGTTCGTGGGTTCGAGCCCCACATTGGGCTCTGTGCTGACAGCTCAGAGCCTGGAGCCTGTTTCAGATCCTGTGTCTCCCTCTTTCTCTGACCCTCCCCTGCTCATACACTCTCTCTCTCTCTCTCTCAGAAATAAATAAAACATTTAAAAAAATAAATGCAGACAAAATCTTACACATTTTAATTTTTTTAAAGTATTAAAAATACATATATAAATACAAAAATGGTACCCATGGGGCGCTAAAAGTTGTT
Organism: Proteles cristata cristata; assembly: GCA_017311185.1. Taxonomy (NCBI): domain Eukaryota; kingdom Metazoa; phylum Chordata; class Mammalia; order Carnivora; family Hyaenidae; genus Proteles; species Proteles cristata. The sequence continues at coordinate 12,547 of JAESUZ010001289.1, read as the reverse complement.
GGTACTTAAGTAAGTTTTAGTAAACAGATACTGCACACTCATGTAATATCCTAAAATTTTCAGTTGTGCAGGGCTGACCGTGACCACACCGGGCCGGTCTTGGGAACTCAAGGAGGGGCTGTTTAATGAAGGCTAGCCTTTTTACTTTTATTTAATTGAATTGAAGTGGAGGTCAATGATGTTCAACCTAAGAACATAAGAAGAAGCATTCAGGAAATCAGTGGACGGAGATGGGAGAGCCAGTGACTCCGCATTTATTACAGAAAACTTGAGTAGTTACTGCACAGAGGTCCGGGGCCGGGAGAGCCCGTGAAGCATGCTGAGCGGGGACAGGACAGCCTGCAGGTCCCGAGGGGGCTCGGGTGGGGAGGACAGGGACCGAGGGAAGCTCTCGAGGAGAGCCCTGCGGGGAGTGACCCACAGCCAGAGGAGGCAGCCGAGGCGGTGCTGGGAGCGCAGGGCAGCCTGGAACGGGAGCGCCGCGTCAGCAGAGTCTCAAGATGCAGCAGCAGGAGTGGCGGAGTGTGGTGGCGCGCCGTCCAGGCTGTGTCTGGGGGTGCCCTGAAGAGGGGTCACAGGGACCCACTGCTGGGCCTCAAGCCGTCTGCAGGGCCTCCTGCACCAGCTGGCTTCACACTCCGCGAGGCACTGTGGCCACGCCGTCCTCTGTGGCTCAGTCCAGAGCCGCGCCTGGCTGCGGGAACCCCTCCTCGGTACCTGCTTTCCGCGACCCCTCGGAGCCCCGGGGGGCCCAGCGGGCACCGCGGCCTGAGGCCCAGCCCCCTCTTGCGTGAAGGGCTCCTGGTTGGAAAGGGGTCACCACCGCAGAGCCCTTGTCGGGGGCCCCGCCCACCCCGCGCGGCGTCCGCCCGGCCTTTCCCGCCGCCTCCGCTGAGCGCCGCGCCTGCCCCCCGCCATGGCGGCTGTCCCGCCCCTGCACACGCTGCGCCTGGGGCGGCCCGCAGCCCTCGGTGGGCCTGGGTGGCCGCTAGGGGCAGCCGTGTCCGTCCCGCTCCGGATGGTGCACGGCCTTGCCGCCTCCACCGCGATCGGGGTCTTCCTGTCCCCGCCCGTGAGCCCTGCTCCCCTCCGTCGTCCCAGAGCCCGCAGAGGCCGCCACGCGTGGCCCGACTCCCGGGGGTGCATCCTCACCGGCCTGTTAAGTGACGTGCCCTCCAGACCATCGGGGGAGGGCAACCACCGAGGCCCCCCGGCCGCAGCGCCTTCCGGCTGGGCATCGCCTCCTCTAGGCAGTCCTTCCCGCCCAGCGGCCACGGCCCGGGCGCCCTGGTGGCCTCAGGCCCGGTCCGGGGTACCAGCCCTGTGTCTCGGGAGCACCCCCGAGTCTAACCCTCTCCCACAACCAGTCTTGCGCGCTGGCCCCGTCGGGCAGCTTCAGAACTGCATCCCACAGCACGTGTCCACCTGACACCAGCGCCCCCAGCAGGTCGCACACCTCTCCCTCTGTGTCATGACCAGCGTGTCCCCGGCGGGCCCTGCAGCGCTCAGCCCCCCCGGGGGCCTGCGGGCTGGACAGGTGTCTGCGTTTCACCTGCTGCTGGGAACCTTGGCCATAAAATTTATAAATGAACATAAAATAAAATGTTCTGAGAGGAGAACTCCTTCTTAATTGCATAATCGAAAATGGTTGATGTGATCTCATGGTTCGTGAGTTCGAGCCCCATGTGGGGCTCCGTGCTGACAACTCAGAGCCTGGAGCTGCTTCAGATTCTGTCCGTCGTCTGTCTGTCTCTCTCTCTCTCTCTCTTTCTCTCTCTCTCTGACCATCCCTGCTTGCATTCCCTCAATCATGAATAAAATGCTTAAAAATTTTTTTAAATAAAAGAACACAACCTGGCATACAGTGCATGCTGATTAAATGTGAGTTCTGGTTGCGGTATAAGTAATAATAGTACTAGACGGTACTATTGGCCATGGAAATGATTATAATCTTACCCAAGTTAGAGTGGGTCATGCCCGGGGGATGGGGGCGGGGACAGAGCTGAGGAATATAAACCCAAACCAAAATTTGCCTCGTGCCCTAGAAAATATTCAGTAAGTCAGACAGCAACACCAGCTGATACATCTATCCATAATTTTTAATAATTTAAGGAAAACTTTTTAATATTACTGAGATATCTACAATGCTTAATAAAATGTTAAAAAATTAGTAGGTCCTTGTGGATATGAAAAGGAAGGAGGTTTTTAATCAGGTACCTAGAGAACCATTAATGAAGTATAAATAAATATGAAGCATATAGAAGACTTTGCTTTGAGTCAGATAGATGGTATTCTCTTGTAACTAATTTTAACTGAGCTGCTTTCATTGTGTGGCTCTCACTTTAATTTGGTCACCTACCAATCATCTCAGAGAAGTGATGTCCCCAGGCTTCTCTGTACAGTATGTGGGCAAAAAAGTAAAAATAAGTAGGACTGAATTAAGACAGAAACTTATTCAATTCTAGGCTATCTTTGAACCAATCAAAAATGCAATTCTCCACATTTTTAATCTTGTTAATTTTGTTAATGAATGTATTTGTACATGCTCTTAACTTTAAATATTGCCTTGGGGTCTAAATAAAGCAAAAATTAAAAAATCTCTTGGACAGGGACGCCTGGGTGGCTCAGTCGGTTAAGCGTCCAACTTCGGCTCAGGTCATGATCTCAAGGTTCGTGGGTTCGAGCCCCGCATTGGGCTCTGTACTGACAGCTCAGAGCCTGGAGCCTGCTTCAGATTCTGTGTCTCCCTCTCTCTCTGCACCTCCCCCACTCATGTTCTGTCTCTCTCAAAAATAAATAAACTATAAAAAAGTTTTTTTAATCTCTTGGATAGAATTTATTAAATTTCTATGATGCCTCACTGAAAATTGTTTAGAATTTTAAAAACTCAATTACTTTCTTTAATATGTTCAATATTGATATCTTTAAAATGAATTAATACAATATTAATATTAGTGTCTTTAATTCCATAGTGGTAAGTATAAGAGAGCTACAGGAATAAAAACCTCATAATCAAGACCTCCAACATCCAAGTCCATTCTCTAATTGTGACTTTAACAGCAAAAACTTCCACTATCTATCTACTCAAACTTCTCCCATTTGGTTGCAGGCATTCAGAAATAGATGCCGTGAGCCTTGCACGATGATCAAGAAGAAGAAGAACGGTTTTCCTAAATAATGCCCCAAATTTCCAGCATCTGAAATAAAGAACAGCTTTGATCTGTATGAGAAAGAAGTTTACTGGGGCTCCTGGGTGGCTCCGTCAGTTAAGCATCCGACTTCAGCCAGGTCTGATCTCATCCTTTGTGAGTTCAAGCCCCTATTCAGGCTCTGTGCTGACAGCTCGTAGCCTGGAGCTGCTTCCGATTCGGTGTCTCCCTCTCTTCCTGCCCCTCCCCCGCTCACACTCTGTGTCTCTCCCTCTCAAGAATAAATAAACATTTAAAAGAGAGAGAGAGAGAAAGAAGTTTACTTCAATTACCAGGACAGTTGGGGGAAAACCCAGGGAGCGTCCCATACGGCTGTCTGCGGCGTGAACCGGGTCAGCGCCCATAATTATTCTGGCTGTGCCCACGGGCCAGCAGACACAGGCCACACCTCCGGCTGCCCTCGTTCCCAGCCCGCAGCTAAGCCACTGTCCTCTCTCACCCGGACCTTGTGACAGCCCCCAATCTGGCCTGCCTGCTCCAGGCTTATTCTGGACGCCGCTCCCCTTCCGGCAACCAGAGTGCCAGCTCTCAGATATAAACCAGAGGCGGCCCTGGCCCCCCGGGGCACCGGAAACGGAGCCACACCTCCCTTCGCCCAGTGCTCAGACCCCAGCCACAAGCCCAGGCTTATAAAAATATTAAGGTGGGCTGCCTGGGTGGCTCAGTTGGCTAAGCGTCCAAGTTCGGCTCAGGACATGATCTTGTGGGTTATGAGTTCGATCCTGGCAGCCACTCAGCCTTTGGTCCGTACTGCATCCCCTTTGCTGGATCTCGCTGCTGGATCTTGCTCCCCAGCAGGCAGCCAGTGGGAATTAGGGTCGGAGACTCGGTGGGGCTCCCAGACCTCAGCAATCACAGGTGCAAGAGGAGTCAGGACCCTTCTTATGGGACGGGTGCAGCCCCAACTATAACGTTTTCTGACCGCACGTCCCTGGAGCGCACCTGCCTCATGAAGCACATGAGCACATGGGCACAGGCACATCGTGGGAGCTAAGGAGCCAGAAGGGAACAGACCAGCACCTCGCAGGGCGTCCCCAAGTGCGTGCTCGGCGGGGCTGATGGTTAGAAGATGTGGAGAAAGAGAAGCGGGAAAGGGTGCGGAGGTCCAGGCTGGGGGAGAGCCCTCGCCGGTGCAGAGCGAGGTAGAGACACCGGAAGCTGAGCCGGGAGCAGAAGGGCACGCTGGAGGACCTGGCCCTGACGCTGGTGCAGGGAGGCTGTCTGGGGGTCCAGCCGAGGGGCGACAGGACCGGACGCAGCTTTTAGAAAACTGTCCTGGCTGATGTTTTACGAATGACTGGGGTGGAGGCTGAGACAGAAGCAGGGATGTAAGATGTTGCAATGGTCCACAAGAGAGGCAAGTGTGGCCGGGACCTGAGTGGGGGTGGGGGGTGGGCTGGTGAGGACGATCATTACCTCCTGAGGGGTAAGGAGACATGGGGCGTCCTGGACTGTGGGGGACACGGACAGTGCCGGGATGCCAGTTCCTGACACGGACAAGCCTCGGGGAAGGGCGGGCTGGAGCCACAGGCCAGGGGCGCTGCCTCGGACCCGCACACCCAGCGCTGTTGACGTCCACGTCCAGGTACGGTGGCAGTGGATGACCGGCGGCTGATCACTGTAAGGAACGATACACCGCTAAGATTTTCTAGTACATAAATCTAAATCCATCCGTAGTCTGAACACATAGCCTAGAGTTTCGTTGAGTTGCCTTAATATATTTTTTTAATTTTTTAATGTTTATTTATTTTTGAGAGAGAGAGACAGAGCATGAGCGGGGGAGGGGCAGAGAGAGAGGGAGACACAGAATCAGAAGCAGCTCCAGGCTCTGAGCTGTCAGCACAGAGACCAAACCAGGATCAAACCACAAACTGCCAGATCATGACCTGAGCTGAACTTGGATGCTTAGCCAACTGAGCCACCCAGATGCCCCACCTTAATATTTTTATAAGCTACATCAAGCAAAGCAATTTTTTAATGACTACAGCATAATAGTGACTAATCTAACATTAATTCAGCATTGAATTTGACCAATTAAAATATGGGTGCTCTTTACTAAAAGTAGTCAAGTCACAGGAAGTAATTAATTGGCCCCCAAATACTCAAAGCTGGATAAAAGAAAGAGCACATAGGAAAAGAGGTCCAATCTTCTTCAAAGGCGACACACTCTGGCCACACCTGTGATGAATCTTATGTTTCCAAATACTTGATTGAGAAGGTATTGTAAGGGTGTCCACACGATTCAGTGCCTGGTACCTTCATTCTGCGACGGGGGTCTTACTCCTGTGAGAATAAGATAATACAGCACTAGAAAAAAAATACATTTTCAGTGGATTTTAATATAATAAATTACATCTAGATTCCACCATTATTAAAAAGTTTACTGTCATATTTCATATGTGGAGAGTACTATGTTCAAATTTGGGATCATTCTCTCAAGTTAAACAGAAGTGGTTTATTTATAAATCAAAAATTAAACTCTGCCATCAAAGTCAAATCCCAGGAACTACAAGGGATTTTTGAGTCCTGAAGATGATGACTCCATGTCATCTTAGTTTCTCGCCCTTCAGTGTGCCTGTATCTGCCGGTAAACCCGTCTCCTTCGTTTCTCCTTGATGAACTTTGACAAGGCGTGGTTGACGGCAGCCACGGCGCGGCCCTGTTCCGGGGACAAACTCCAGTGTCATCACTCAGACGAGTAAATCACATGATGAATCTTGACATTCAAGATTCTGCACCTTTAGCACAGAACTAATATTTTCTAAAGTATTAAGGAATAGAAGGCTCATTTTCAGGCTCTAATTAAGTCTCTCACAAATTGTCACACAATGTAGAAATTTGAGCAATACCAGAAATGAAGACCGGCAGTCAAATTAATATGAAAATCTTGAGCGAAATGAAAATAAACAAAAATGTTTCACAAAATGCCCTCAGCAATGTTTAACCCCCTGAAACATTAAGTGGCGTGGGCAGGCTTTGGGAGTTCCAGCACACAAGTCTTGGCATAACCAGCCGGGGGCAGAACAGGCTAGAAATTCAGACAGGGTCTCCCTGCCCCTTAACGCGCGGTGCCGTCCTTTACCACAAGTACCCCCACTGGCCGTCACCTCCACCCATCACACTCCATGTTTCTATTTTCAGATACAGACGATTCCAGACTTTAAAAATCTGGAGAAGGAGCAAGTGAAGAGGGAGAAGGCAACCGCGTGCGGGGAGGACACGTAGAAGCAGGAGCCCCCAAAGCGAGGGCAGCAGACGGGCAGCAGGCTCTGGCGGGAGCTTGGGGACAAGCCACCTGGGGTTTGTCATTGTCTCAGTCTTCACACACTCAGAGTACGAAAGACACAGAAATTAGGGCTTGAAAATGGTGCATCTCAATAAACCCCGGAGGGGAAAACACAGGTAAATCGAGAACCAGATCGGCAGCTATGGGGATACACCCAAGAGCTGTTCCACACACGGCGACGGGGGACAGGAGCCCAAGGCGCTCACGCCTGCGGGCTGAGTGCGCCTCGACTTGCTGGAGTCTGAGTAAAAAGAAAACACATATAATGTGACTGAGATACTGGAACTTCTCGACAATGCCTGAGTAAAACAATCTGAAATGATCAATCCAGTTTAAATGAGCCATCAAAGATCATCAGACGTGGGGAAAAGAGATATCCTGGAAGAGAAAGATTCATAACCACTGACACAGAGAAAAAAATGAGATAACTCGAGGAATAGAAAATTATTATTATTATTATTATTATTATTATTTTATTATTTTGGGGGTGTCTGGGTGGCTCAGTTGTTAAGCAGCTGACTTCGGATCAGGTCATGATCTCGCAGTCTGTGGGTTCGAGCCCCGCGTTGGGCTCTGTGCTGACAGCTCAGAGCCTGGAGCCTATTTCAGATTCTGTGTGTCTCTCTCTCTCTGCCCCTCCACAACTCATGCTTTGTCTGTCTCTGTCTCAAAAATAAATAAACGTTAAAAATTTTTTTAAATAATAATTTTAATTAATATTCTGAGAGATTCACAAATTAATGGGCACACCATTAGCTGGAATAGAGAACAAAAAGGCTTTCCGACATCAAAATATGCTTATAACTTTTTAAAAGTAGAGCAGGACTCAGCATTCTTCCTCATCAGAGAAATACCAATCAAAACCACACTGAGATACCACCTCACACCAGCCAGAGTGGCTAAAATGAGCAAATCAGAGAACTCTAGATGCTGGCGAGGATGTGGAGAAACAGGCACCCTCCTACACTGTTGGTGGGAATGCAAACTGGTGCAGCCCCTCTGGAAAACAGTGTGGAGCTTCCTCAAAACATTAACAATAGGACTCCCCTGTGACCCAGCAATAGCGCTGCTAGGAATTTACCCAAGGGACACAGGGGTGCTGATACACAGGCGCACATGGACCCCAATGTTCATAGCAGCACTCTCAACAATAGCCAGAACATGGAAAGAGCCCAAGTATCCATCAACGGATGAATGGATCAAGAAGATGTGGTTTATCTATACCATGGAATACTCCATGGCAATGAGAAACAATGACATCTGGCCTGTGTAGCCACATGGATGGACCTTGAGGGTGTTATGCTGAGTGAAATAAGACAGGCAGAGAAGGACAGATACCATATGTTTGCACATATAGGTGGATTAGGAGGAAGTTAACGGAGGACCATAGGGGAGAAGAAGGGGGGAAATGGTGGGGGAGGGGGAGGGAGGCAAACCATGAGAGACTATTGAATGCTGAGAACAAACTGAGGACTGATGGGTGGGAGAGGAAGGGGGGATGGGCATGGAGGAGGCACTTGTGGGGATGAGCACCGGGTGTTATACGGAAACCAATTTGACAATAAACTATGAAAGAAAAAACAAACAAACAGACAGACAAAGTAGAGCAGGGCAGAGAGGTATTCCAGAATGAAACAAAGAACAAAAAATAAGAAGGAAAGTCGTGAGCAAAGGCGGAATCTGTCACCCTGTGTCTGACCAACACAGACCTGGAAAGAAACAACAGAGATGGAGAAACTTCCGAGAAATCACGGAAGGGGTTTGTCCGGCACATCCGGAGGAGAACTCACGTGTTCAGGTCGACAGGTGCCCCTCGGAGACATCTTCACAGGCACCCAGAGAATTTGGGGGCGAGCAGAGCAAACAGCAGCCTGGGAGCAGGAACGAGGCGGCAGCTGGCGTTGTTTGCGGAGTTTGGTTCAAACAGCCCTCTCCTGGCGACATTCCCACCCGCAGGCAAGGCTGAAATAAAGGCACTTGCGAATACGGAATAATTCAGAAACTTGGCTTTTATATAAAACGACTTGAAGGTGTTGTAATGGGACGTTATTCAGAAGTAAAAGACACAGGGCAGCACACAGTGTCTATGAGATTCTGGGCGCATTTGAGGACATATTAGGGTAGACATCAGACACACAGATCTCTCTGGTTGATGCAAAAGACAAAGGCAACTACAACTTCCCCGGAAAAAATTATAATTCCATGACGGCATAATTTCAAGCAATTGATAAGGAAAAACTCTTCTATAATAGAAACATTTCAGTTTCTCTTTTAATTTGTTTAAACATTTATTTGTTTTTGAGAGACAGAGAGAGACAGAACATGAGCAGGGGAGGGTCAGAGAGAGAGGGAGATACAGAATCTGAAGCAGCTCCAGGCTCTGAGCTGTCAGCACAGAGCCCAACAAGGGGTTCGAACCCACAAGCCTCAAGATCATGACCTGAGCCTAAGTCAGACGCTTAACTGACTGAGCCACCCAGGAGCCCCAAGAAAAAAAAATCCTAAGGAAAGAATCCATGTGATGCTGACACCCAAACACTGTCTGTTTTAGTAACACAGCTCCCCTAACAGTGGCCTGCATGGCCAGGCACGTCACCTCCAGATCACCCGGCCTGCTGAGACTCCGGCAGCTAAAAACACAGAATCTGGAATCCAGCCATTTAGACCCTACGCCCAGCTTTGCACGGCACTACTTGACCAACTTTGAGAAAGTTACTGAAATTCTCTTTGCTGTTGTTGATGCTGAATATCAAAATTTATTTCTAATATACAGTTTTAGGGGCACCTGGCTGGCTCAGTTGTGTAAGCCTCCAACTTCGGCTCAGGTCATGATCTTACAGTTTGTGGGTTCGAGCCCCGCATCGGGTTCTGTGCTGGCAGCTCGGAGCCTGGAGCCTGTTTCGGATTCTGTGTCCCCCTCTCTCTCTGACCTTCCCCTGCTCATGCTGTCTCTCTCTCTCTCTCTCAGAAATAAATAAAACACAAAAAAATTTTAATATATGGTTTTAGGGGTGCCTGGGTGGCTCACTTGGTTAAGCACTGACTTCCACTCAGGTCATGATCTCGAGGTTCATGGGCTTGGGCCCCACATCGGGCTCTGTGCTGACAGTTCACAGCCTGGAGCTGCTTCGGATTCTGTGTCTGCCTCTCTCTGCTCCTCCCCTGCTCATGCTCTCTCTCTGTCTTTCAAAAATAATTAAAGTTAAAAAAATTAATATACAGTTTTAATATATTTTTCTTGTGACTAAAAATCTGTCCATGTGACTTTTTAATTTCTTCTTGTCATTCTTAAAAATTAAAGGATTTCACTTTCTCTCTCCCTTGCTTCTCATCTGTTACAGTTTCCAGACTTTTGCCCTTTTTCTCAACTAGATTTTTTGGGACTAAAATAATTTATGAAATGTTATATCTACTGAGACTTAAATATTAACTGAGACGTAAATATTATTAAAGGATATTGAGCAGAAATTCATATGCCATTCATTCTATGTTAATTTGATAAATTGGATAAACAGGCACAGTCAGTTTACTGGGGAGAAAGTGAAACAGTCTAAGTCCATATACTGCTAAGGCATAAACGGGGTCTGTCAAATGCCAAGGAACTACCCTCTTTTTTGAACTCTTTCAGCATAAAGGGAAAAACAAAACTTTCAGAAATATTTGTACGGAACAAAGGGAAGCAATAATAAAGGGGAAAAGGATCATTAAAACAATCTTACTGCTATTGGTGGGTACGCCACTCATGAAATATTGGCAAGAAAATAAATAAATGGCTAAAAAATATTGGGAAGGATAACAAAACTGTTACTTTCTTTTTTTTTTTTTTTTTTTTTTTGCAACTGGGATGATTGTCTAGACATGTAGAGAAAACAGAAATTTATAAAACCCAGAGTTCCATCGAGTAGTTCAATATAAAACTGACACAGAAAAGCAGTAAGTTTCCTGCGCACTAACCCATGAATAAGATAGATTTCCTCGTATGCGCCGAGTGTACAGACGGACTGCATAACTGGACCCGACGCAGCAAGGAAGAACCAATATTTTAAATGCTCTGCATTAATCCCCTTAAATTAATCCATAACTTGATGCACCTTCGATCGCAATTTCATTGCAAGTGGAGGAGGGCGGCGGGGAACTTTGCAAAAATGGTTCTGAACGTCACCTGGAAGAGGAGATTGTATAAAAGGCCACAACCTTGTCTGCAATAAATGAGTCACCTGGAGAAGGAAGGATCGAAAGTTCCCTTTCGGGAATCATTCCCACAGAAATCAGTGCCGTCCGCGCAGTCCGATGAAAGAGGCAGCCCGCTGAATTTGGTAATGGGCAGAAAGCTGGAGATGACCTAACTGCCCATGTAAATGGTGCCGGCTACATTAATTCTGATACATCTGTTTCTAGGGCCTTCCATCCACCCACTGAAACGCATACTGTCTGTGAGGCACCTTGAAAAATACCGACAGGGTGCATCTAAGTCGATGCTAATAGGGAAGACCAGCAAGAGACACCTAGCGGTGAAAACAGCTACAAAACAGGATGTAGAGCCTGATGACACTTTTTGAAAACATAAAATCTTTCTATAGGTGCATCGGTCCGTGTACGTGTGAATAGCAAAAATGTGGAAGAGTCCACCAAACTCCGGAGGAATCAAAAGGTGAAAGAGAGTCCGGTTTGTGCTCATGTATTTAGAGTTGTTCGACTTACTAATTCAGTGACTGTTTTGTCTTTTTTTAGTGATAAAAAAGGAATTTTCCATTATTCGATGGCTTTTAAAAACGTTTTTATGCACACATGGAATCACTCGCTCTTCACCGGAGCGTCTGTGTCTCGTGTGACAGGCCAGTCTGTAACCTCACAGGCCAAGTGCCCGCAGCAGCTGCGCAAAGCAGCAGAGGGTGCTGCTGCGTTCCGGCTGCCCGTGTTGCACACGCAGACACGCTCACAGGGCCCTCAGCTCGCTGCGGAGCCTGGCTCTCCAGCGCCCCCTCGAGTTCTTTCTAAAGAAACCTCTGGAGAGCAAGCCACTCCCTCACCGCGGGCGGGCGTGTTCCTGAAGGGTTAATGCCAGGGGCGCCTGGGGCTCAGTTGATTAAATGGCCAACTCCATACCCACCAGTGCCCTCCTCCACGCCCGTCTCCCCCTCCCACCCACACCCTTGTGGGGATGAGCACTGGGTGTTACATGGAATCCAACTTGACAATAAACTATGTGTAAAAATAAAAAAATAAATTAAAAAACGACTAAATGGCCAACTTCGGCTCAGGTCACGGTCTCACCGTTTGTGGGTTCGAGCCTGCTTCCGATGCTGTGTCTCCCTCTCTCTCTGCCCCTCCCCTGCTTGCTCTCTGTCTGTCTCTCAAAAATAATAAACATTAAAGAAAATCTTTTAAACAAAAAGTTAACGCCACCGTTGGACTGAAAGAACTTGATCTGTCAGAAATATTTACATCAATAATCAGGAAAGGTTGTTCACATCACATTAAAATGACCTGAGTGAGAAGTTTGTTTGTGGACGGACTTCTACTCCTTTGACCTTTGACGGGGGGGTGCTGGCAGCGGGGGTGGAACGGAGGCCCCGCGGGCCGAGACCCTGGGGCCCGGCCGCCCGGTGTGGGGACGCTCGGGCTGCAACGCCTCCAGCCGGAGGGCGCTCGGAGTGCGCACCCGAAGGCGGCCTTACTGCCTCTGTTGCGCGACCTCGGTTTGTAACTTTTAAACATCCTCGTTTCTAATCTGGAGCTGAAACGGGCTGAGGAGACCGACGGACGGAGTAAGTGTCACCTGAACAGTAACTGGTCGCTTCGCTGGAACGTTTCTCAGTGTCACAAACCCCCTGACAGCGGGTGACCCGCTGAGAGACTGCGGCTGCGCTGGCTGCTGAGACCGAGGCCACACTGTCCCCGCCCCCGCGCCCCCCCGGGGCTGGCGGTGTCACAGGCCCCCGCGGGGGTGACAGGAGCCGCCTTTCTGCCCCGAGACCGCGGACGTTCACCACCCAGGCTCCAGCCTCGGAGCTCTGGATCCCGCCCTCGCCCGCGGCCCTTTGGACGTGCG